>JAQJVL010009821.1:0-14659 GCA_035578905.1 Stictocephala bisonia | reverse complement strand
AAATTTCCCCATTTAAAGTTTGCAGTAAATTGTGTAGTTTGTAAGATTCCAATGGTAGCACAGTTAAAATGGGCTTCCTGTACAGTAATAATTAAAATGGCCTTCTTAAATCTGTAATCTAAATTTAGTTAATCTATAATTCTATGATGTTTAAATAAACGTAAAGCCCTTACTCTTAAGACAGGATCTAGAAAATTAATTAACGGAGTTTGTCATTGTATCGTCAAGTATATACTATTTATTTATCGATTAGATAGTTGATTGTTAATTTTTTAGGTATTCAATAATGGTATGGCTTTCTTTTCTTCGATTCTTGTTTTCTGCGGTAAACTCTCATTATATATTGTAGTAAGTGTAAATTACAAAATTTCCATTCAGGTAACATATAAATAATGTATCTAATATTTACATTTGTTTATTTGCTCTAGCATAATATTTAATTACTATTACTCATTTATTTACAAGGAGAAAATAATTGATTATATGCCTAAAAAGGATATGTACTATTATATTATATATTGTTATAAGTGTATGCTGTTAATTAACTTCAATAATGTGGCATTATAGTTTGGACAAACACTTGACATGAATACCATTAGGTTGTTCTACAACCTGCCACATGATTCCAATGATACTTCATGCCCCTTCCCACTCTTCACACGTTTATCCTCATATCCATCTCTCCCCACCCATGAATGACTTATTGTTTTTAAAAAACCTACTTAATAGCTCTGTTAACCGTATGATATTTGCACTGGTAAAGTTAGTTAACATAAAATACATTACACAAGTTGTATATAACATAGAACAAAATATATTTCAAAAGCAATAGTGTTATAAAGACATTTAAAGTTTCACAAACTATTCAGCCTGAATCTTGTAACCTTCAGTTTAAAAATTTACTCATCCAATGTAAATCAGTATTTTGGTTCTGAAATACACTTTATGATCTGCATTGACTGACTGGTTAGGTTAGGTTAGGTTAGGTAAATTAATCATAAACTGTAGTTATTTACTTATTCCATATTTAAAATATATGGCCAAGACAATACTACTTGTAATAAACTGATTATTTCCTAAAAAATCTTATAAATATGAGATACAATGCAAGCAGTCATAGTAAAAATCTCTCCAGCAGCCGTTAGACAGATGTGTATTGACATGCCTTACAGAGGAAATGCTCCAAAGATTTGAATTGCTAATATTTAACCACATTCCTCATATTAATACGTAGTAAAACATAAAATTATCAATGTTAACAGTTTATGTATCTTTTTTATGGTCGTATATTAAAATAAAACCATCGGAGTAGTTCCGAATTGTAAAAATTTGAGAAAAAGATTAATTAGCCAATTTTTTATATGTGTTTCGTTTATGGTGCTAAATGGGTTCCAGTTAAAAGTTTGCACGTGTTAAGGCTTACTAATACATAATATGTTTATTTCTAAGTAAATATAAAATGCAAGCAATATCTGAATGTTATTATAAATTAAGGAACCGTAAATTTGCAATTGAAATAACTTATCGGTAAAGTTGAAGAACGTATAAATTAAATTTTTTTTATTAAAACAAGAAAAGGGACAGACAACTTGGAAAAATTACTTTTTATATGTATTTAAAATATTAAAAAATTCATCTTACGTACGAATCAAACTAGTTACGGTTGGAATTGGAGTAAGGGTAGAAAGGAATCTCGGAATTTGGATCACTATGTTTGCCATAAACAGCAAGGAATCTCCACATTACTTGAACAAAACTAAAATTTACGATAGTCTATTCCTTCGAATAGTTTGATATTTTCCCTCTGATAAAAGCACTTCCTTTAGTTTACATTTACAATTTATGTTAAGATATTCAGTTGTAAGATATTTTTTAATACATAATTTGCATGAAGCTGAATGTTATAATATTTCAGTTTTAGTTAAAAAAATTGTAACTATTTATTTTCAAATATTTAGAAGAAGTGATTTGAAAAGATCACTAACAGAGATTTTAATCATATGGAAGAAGGAAAAGTTTATGGACTGTTTCAACCCCTTAGAAATGGAATGTCGAAAAATCATTTTTTAGCTGGATCTCTATAAATCCCTTAAAATATACTTAAAATATACACAAAAGCAACTTCCCTTAAAATATAATCAAAGTCTAAGCAGTGAGTCAGGAGATTTCTTGATCACTAAGTACAGCATTTTAGGTTTTATATATTACGGTTTATCAAACCGTTTTATATATAAGTTTGTTCTTAGGTTAAAGAGAAAAACAAATATTCCATTAGCCTAAAATTTTATTATAACACCAATTTCTCTTATATTTGGTTAAATAAATATATTGTCATATATTAGAACTCCCTTTATGATACGATTTTTATCCTACAAAAATGTATATTATTTTTATAGTCATGTGTGCTCATACAAAATGATAGCCTGAAGATGTTGTAAATGTAAAGACAACTTCGACTTATTTAAGAACCCGCGAGTGAGGGACGAACTTAAGAAAAAACATTACAATTACCACATCAATTACATTGGAAAGGTGATTAGTTACTTTTGTTGATGTAAATTGAGCATTGCCCTAAACAAAATTATCTCGCTTTTGTGTGTTATGCCTAATTTCATAGTATATTCCCAACTTTAATGAAGCAAAATAATCTTGCAAAGGATAGTTTATATTATATGTTAGTAAAATATACTGTAGATAATAAGTATATAAATTTGACATGATATATTTTATTTTTAATAGAAATGTTAAATACTGTAAAATATAATTGTTCTATATTTTACACAAAATAAGTAAATGTTACTGTAATTCTTTCACCGAACTTAAATTTAGATATGTACAGGATTAAACTTCCCATTAATGAGTAATATATTTGTATTAAATTATAAATTGATGTATATGATTCAAAAAGTCTAGCAAAAAAAAAAAAAAAAAATGGAACCCATTTTTAAATTCCCTAAGTATAAATTATCTATAATACTAACCATATGTTTAAAGTATTAATAAATGTTAACATAGTTATATTTTAACTTACACGTCATAACATGTGACTGGAAAATTAAAAGAACAAGAACATTATTACGATGTATTTTCTTTATCACAAAAACATGACTCCACCCTCATATATTATATTAAGATTTTTTAAGAGGTGCAATGTTAAGTTGACTACTTTAAATTCTATACATTTCATTGTATATTTATTGCATAACTTATTTCATGCATAAGTTATGCAATTTATGGAAATGGTTTATTTATCTTGGGAAATTTGAAACTTGGAATATATCTGAATATATTATATTAAAATATACTCGAACAGTTTAATATATTATATTTATTCATCATGCATAAAGAAATTATTACTTACTTAATTATTCACAACAATATAATTTAAATAAATGTATACTGTTACGATTTCCTTATAAACATGATTCAACTGATAATAAATACAAAATAGATATCATTCAAATCAAGCATTATATTTATACCAAGTTACTCACCAAGACTCAAATAATTAACATAATAAGAACACCAAAACATGTTTTTAAATGTTTAATATTTAGTCGAATACATGAAATGTCGTATGTTTAATTAAAAATATTTTGAAATAATTTGATTTTCACAAGATATAGCTCAAAATAACCGTAAATAAACGTGAATTAGAAATGTCCTTTTTATATGAACCAAAATTTGTTGTAAGATAAATGTTTGATATGTTTAAGAGTTATATTTTTGTCAAAAATATAGAAAAATTCAACATTGTACTATGAGCAACAACTAGCATTAAAATTTAAAAAATGTATACCTTAATTGCACAGTATAGTAGTGCTAAGGTAAAATAAACATGAACACTACAAATAAACAGAAAACACATATTATGTACGTGATACTGAATTACAGTTGTCAGATGCAATAATGTCACAACATGTGTCCACTGTAGATCAGAGATGTTATGGTTGGAACGTGGGTGAGCGTGTTTCTGTTATTCTATATTTTGTTTAATTTTTTCTACACAATTTAAATGTTATCGATTTCTTTTTATTTAATATAAGTACACTAATATTTAAACATATTTTATCAGTCAGAAATGTATAAAAAATAGAGATAGAATATTTCATTCTCAAACAATATTTAAAACCAGTATTATAGGAAAAGTTATAAAATACAAATGACTATGTATGATGTAAAAAGTAAATTACTTGTGAATGACATGTTGAACGTATATAGAATGTTAAAAACATTTCGTTAAAAACATAACCACTTCCAATTAGTTATATATTATGTACGTGCGAATTGAATATTCACAATTCAAGCCAATGAATGGCCAGTCCATTCCCCCTTTACTCAGTGCTAAAGCCACTAATTGGGTTAGAGCTGTGACAGAGTATTCAGGTGGCTTTGATGTGTGCCGACACAGCTTTATACAACTTTTAGTAAATACTGAGTGTTCTACCTAAACACATGTGTTCGATTCTAACTAATTAACCTTACATGTTTTTCCACAACACGATTAACAACTTTAATATAGCCAAAACATAAATTCAAATAGAATATTTTCACTCAATATTTAGTTAAGTAATTATAATGATGACAATATTTTTTATAGTTATTGATATTAAGCTGGGAGCAGGTAACTATTTAAAGCTATTGGATCAAGAACTTATCGTGTATCATCATATTTTTTTGAATGATGGTAACATTACAAATTAAATTCCGTACAAAGAATATTTCTATACAAATCTTAGACATTAGTGTTTTTAAATATTACAATATGCTGGGCAGTTGCTTAAGTGCCTGAAAATACATGATGTCATTGCTACTTTGAAGCCAAATAAAGGTCCAGAGTGCATTTAGAGTTAGTGACCAATGTCCCTGTTGAATGTATGTTACATTCTGCTGGTATGAATTATTTACAACAGAATATTACCCAATATTGATTCCACATTTCCTGTAGGATAAAATTTATGTAGACCTGGTCCTAATTGCTGTTAACAGGTCCTTCCTTTAAAACAATCATTTTGAAAATAGAAATAAAATCTTTGCTGTGTTTATTAGTCTTAATTTGTGTTATTTTACTGTTACTAAAACCAGTAACCAGTAAAAAAAGTATTACTGGTTTTTACTTTGTTTCATTTGTTTACAGAAAATGCATTAACAATAACTATCACAGAATAAAAGTTAACATCACAATCATAGATGTTTTTCGATCCCTAAATACACTACAATTACTCAAAAAAGCATAGAGTTAAGCAAATTATATTTTCTCGTATCAAATTTATTAGTCTAATGTCACTACTATACTGTCAAAGTTTTACATCTCCTTGACAAATCAACCCCTTAATGACCAGTAGGTAAACAGTTAAGCCCTTTCCAAGTCAGTTCTCAATGCCTTGGTGAGGCCATTACCGATAATGGGGCCTCTGAGTCAAGGATCTAAAGTCGTTCCTTATCTTAATAAAGGCAACCTACACAGGAAATAATTGTATAACAAAAGTCCTTATAATATTTTACAGTAATACGATTAAAAGGACGTTAAGGTATAATAATGTACGTTATTTTGTTTGAAAAATTATCATTAGAAGAAATCAGAGTAACGATCACTATAATCACTATACCTAACAAAATTAAAATACCAGTATTTTCAATGCACTACATAATCATTATGTATTATAAATTATATTACAATTCAAAATAATAAACATTCTACGTCAGTGTTGTTAATATAAGAATATAATTTCAATCCGTTAGTATTAATATACATCTCTGATACACATAGTTTAGAAATAGCCTTGAAATATTTAAAAATAATATTTGGTAGTCAAAAATCAAAATAAATTTCAGTTCTGTATTTTTTTTAAATCAAGATATGTAGTAGTAACTAAAATTAACTTTATTGAACGTCCTTATTTAAGTAGGAAGGTTGTACAAATAATTTTTTTACGTGAAGGTATAATTTGTAAAGAATATTCTGATATGTGTGTGTAATTCTATTAGTATATTATGAAAAATTCCAAATACACATACAAGAACCGTTTAGCTACAGTTCTTTGTTTGTTTTATAATTTTACACAAAATCACAATAAGGTGTTACCAATAAATGATATGCTATTTCGGTTAAATTGATCACGAGCTACTGTTGACCCTATTTATATCCTTGGTGAATTAAAGCTGTTAAATCAGACACCTCATAATTAGAAATGTTATACCAATTATAAGCATTGAACTTATATTAGACCTAAAGGAATTCCTGTGATTACTAAATAAATTCACCAATAAAGTGTTTGATTACTATTTATTTCATAGTTAATTATGTATAATTTATCATCATATGAACAGAGTACATTGATTTTCTTATATAACAAATTAGTATAAACATTTCTTAAACAATTTTTTAAAATAGATTTCACTAGAATCATGTATTAAAAATATATCAAGTTAAAAATAGCTGCAGTAGAAGCACACGTAAATGTAACGTTGAATAACCACAGGGACATCTTTCCTGTAAAGTTAATTGAGATAAGGAGGGATTGAAATTGACCTTAAGCTGACTAATGGACCCATGTTAGCGGATCAGCTGATAGTGTTCCAACCTAATTGGGTACCTTGGTACTTTCCAGAAGCGTGGTGTATCTGAGCATGATATTTATAGTTGAATGCTATAAGATCAAAGTACATGCCACAATTATTGTTACGTAAAAAACTATGTGTATTGTAAATTAAAAATAATTCAATTAAACCCTATAAACATTTATAATGGATGTTATGCCTTATCTATTTAAAATACATTATACTATATACACTTGGTGTACAAATTACCCATATGTTTAATGAAATAGCTAAAATGACTGGAAAATATTAATTAAGCTTAAAATGCTTTCAAAACTAAACCTGGCTTCAATATTATAAAATTTCTGTAGAAAAAATTAGCATACACATATTGTTCACTGTTTTAATGTTGCGTAATACGATAGCCAATGAAAACTACCTATATATATAAAGCAAGTATTTTTACGTTACATTTGTTTCAACGTAAATTACCATAGTATCTTACTGCTAAAAGTACGAATATAAATTGTGTGTAAACAAGATAAAAGCTCACTTTACTAACAACTGACAGGACCACCGTTACAAGACCAACGGTGGCTGATAAGGGTGGATGACAGACTCCCATCATATAAGTCGGGTATGCCAATTAAGGCTTTTATACACAGACTTCGTCGATTGTAAAATCTGATGCTCAAGAACTAAATTTTTTAATACTTAATAAAACAATATTTAATTCTTACCAATACTATTAACATACTAAATATTTCAAACATTAATTATAAATTATGAACATAAATTAAATTAAAATGAATGAAAGCTTATCTAATGTATCATTGTATGTGGGTGAACGTTTTCTACGCTTGCACGTTTGAATAGCTACTCCCACCCACAATCCAAAGCATTCAACGACGGCCGTTGAGGGCATATTTCACATCGGTAACAATACAGGTGGAACAATCTACACATAGCTGTTACACTCGGTGGTCTGTCGAGAACAATGCTACAAACACAATAGCAGCAATATTGTCTCACTTTTAAATAAATCACCCGTTCTGAAATACTAACGGAATCTCAAAATCTCATTTGTTACACATTCATTACATGGTTTGACGATTTATTTATATGTCCGCTAAAACAAGCTTCACACCATCTTCACCGTGCACTGTGTTACTTCAGCGTATACGGAGTGTCCCCAGGGTGGTGGAAAGGGGAGACCAAAGGATCCACTGACCTAAAGGTTCTTCCATACCTATGGGGGTTGAGAATAGGACCAAAGCCCTTATCTTGCGATGTTAGGAAACCTCAATGAAAAGCCTCGAATACGCCTGAATTTTCTGGAAAACAAAATAAGCCTAGTACAATGGACGTGAGCTTAGGAACGTCGAACTTAAACACAGGCTATCCAAGGAGCTGGTGATATCATATTTAAGGAACTATCAACATACAAAATTAATATAGTATCCCTGCAAAAAGTGAAGTGGTCTATTGTAGAAAATTCATTTCTAAACAGTACACAGTAACCGTGTAGTGAGAAGACCAGAAAGCACTCTTATCAAGAAATACCAGCAAGCACAAGACCTTTAGGGATACCAAAATTAAGGTGCAGGACCAAGTACTAAAAGACCTTAGACAAGTGGGAGCAGCCTGGAAGGAAGCTCAAGACAAGGAGGAATGGAAGCGCAAAGTTGTTGAGGCTAGAAACCTATTTCTACTGTAGTGGCCTCGATGGTAAGGTAAGGTAAAACAAGATTCAAACGCATAATCTTATGTGGTAATTTAATACCAATATTATAATATTGTCAGTAATTAACGAATCGGTTATGATTCTATAGAATATTTATTATATATTATGAAAAGTTTCCTTCCAGTGGGACACAATTTCACTACGGAATCCTTTTCAATTCAAAGTAAAAATTCTTTAAAAAAATGTATGAATAGTACTAGAAAATAAAGTAAAACTTGGCTAATAATTTAGTGTATTTCCCCCAAAATCGTTCAATTAATAATTAAACAGCATACTCTATAATATAAAAGCCAAATAAAATTTAACTGCCTGATGACAGTTTTAAAAAAATAGGGTTTGACCACCCCCAGCCAAAGCCAAAAACATTTAAAACTTTTAAAAATATCCAGTTGATTTTGCCCCACCAAACTTTTCAATTTGATATTGGACAACATCGATAACAAAATCGTTTGCAATTACCTTATTAATTTATTAACCTTTTATGAGTTTTAACTCTAATTTACTCATGAGCCTTAAGAAAACCTTTCTATACATTCTATTATTAGTTTTTACACAGTTCTTTTGTCTTTTAATATCAACAAATATCATAAATAAGTGTCCTAGAACATCATGATCAATCAATATTATTTAAAATTACATTTACTGTCAGAAGATATCAGTGATACACAATTATGTTCAGTAATAATCACTATAATTAGTTAATTGTTAAACAATATGTTAAACTTTATATGTTACATAACATTTTATAACTATCAAATCACCTAAATAATCATAATGTATATGTATAAAAGAATTGTACTACTTCATTAATATGTATGCTTTGGATTTCAACAAGCCTCTCGATATTTTGATTAAGTAGGTACAATAAAACACCTTTCTCAGAATCCAAAATCAATTTTATGATAGTTTCTCTGAATAATTTGAACTAACCTCTAATTGTAATGATTTAAGTAACTTTGCATTTTTAAGATTAATTATTAATTTATATACAGAACGTTGTATGGTTAAAGTATTATTTTTATTAGAGGGAATTTTTTATATTTATAAATAAACTACACTTACCTTTTAAAACTTAACTCACTCTCTTATATTTCTACAAGCATTTAGCTGTTCAATTAGCTGTTCAAAATTTAAAAATTCAACAACAGGCAGCTGGCAAAGCCGCGAGATCACACACCCGGGGAACCCGTACATCATAAAGCCTGTTGCGCACACGAGCAATATCATCTCCCTGAAGACGTTTAACATTACTGATCACATAGTTACCGAATGCCAATTGTGGGTTGGGGGGGGGGATAGCTGGTCTTCATTCAATGAGAGAATCTGGTGTTAACTGGTTACACAACTTATAAGTTAATCTTTTTACACCTTTTTAAAAGATTACAGTTATCTGATTACTTATTTAAACACTAAAAAAAAAGATTACTTATTACTTATTTAAAAGATTAAATAGTAATTAAGATTAAATTAAAGATTTAAAGATTATTATTTAAAGATTAAATAATAAAAGATTAAAAGATTAAAAGATTACTTATTTAAACACTAACACACAAGGACGTTGTATTTCAAAACATATTGTATTACATATTATTTATTGTATTTATATATATTTATTTTATTCTACGTTCTTATAGTTTGTAGCTTGATTTGAAAGCCATACGATATATATATTACAGTAAGTATTAGAGTTAATTTCTTGTAGCCATGAAAGCGAATGTTAGGGAGGAATTTAGCAAGTTGAAATATATTCTGTATTAGTGATTTTATTTGTGAGATTTTGATTCAAAATTTTTAATATACATTAAAACTGTTCCAAATTATTTAAATGAGATATTTTATGCCAAATTCAACTTTTATTGAATTGGTTTACAAATATAAGGCAAGTTTGCGCTAAGGAATATTTTTGTACATTCAATTAAACATGATACATATTAGTTGATACAGCTGGGATAAATCTAACCTTTTGTGCCCGAGGGAGTTGTAGGTTGTCACTTACCATGCCTACAGTCTGTATACGGTAGGGTGGTGCACGGACCCGCCAGCTACCTGTGTTGGTCCTTTCCTCCCCCCGGCGCTCGCGGCTGTTTCCTTAATGAGTCACCAACTAGCCCCTCTAATAGAATTATTAACTTTTTTTACTTTCTCATAATATATCAATTTTAATAGAACATTTGTAAAGTACTAACAAAACTAAGAAAAGTGATATAAAACACGATGTGCTTTGATTATAAATAACGAAATGGTCGAAAGTTATTTTTTAGCCGGAATACTGTATGATTTGTTAAATGTTTTACATTTCTCATACAACGTTATCATGATACGATATTATTTTAAGAGTACTTTGAAATAAGGTACGGTACTCTTGCCTTCTCCCATAGTCGTGCAGTGTGCAGATATGGGACATGGGACAACAAGACTGGTTAGGACATTGAACTTGTTGATGACTAACCGTAGTCTAATATGTGCGCTAATATTTTTCCGCGAAGGGGTTGGTGATTCACCACTCTTAGCAGTAATGGTTGTCCAGGGTGCCAGGGTAGTTTTCAGTTAGATGTGGATACTTCCCGGGATAACTTGTAACGAATACATTACACATAGTTGGTTTATTTATTATTTTTTAATTGTTTAAATAGTTTAATTTTTTCCAAGTGATATTTTTTTGTTTAGTGAAAGTTTTAATTTTTTGTGCACGATTATGCCGCCATCAAGTGAAAAACGTGGGTTTACTTATAACTCTCAAGCCAGAACTATAATTGCATCGGTGTTACATTACTTTGAGCGGGAACATGACAACAAAGGTCCATTATTAGATGTGAAAAAAGTATCTGAAAGAGTGGTCGCCGCATGTAACATTTCACGAAGAACATTGGTGCGGATCAAACATTTTAATGTCATTAGAACTAGTAATAAAATATAACGAATGGTAAAAAATTAACTGCAATCTTAAAATATTGTATATTGGTTTTAGCGCGATTTTGTTTTATTTCAGTGTCACACGGAAACAACATGGAAGATAAATGGAAAATGCTCAACTTCTGGACACTAAATACTTTGGCTTGAAGAAGATTACTGGGAGTAATATAAAATAATGTTGATTTATTAATCAAATAAACTGTAAAGTATGTAGTGTTGCCTATTTAATGATATTTTGGCTGATTAAATAGTATGCGATAACATAGTTTTAAATTATTCTACCTTTTTTCAAAGAACTCTTAAAATAATATTGTATCAAGATTAGGGAATTATGAGAAATATAAAACATTTAACAAATCATACAGTATTCCGGCTAAAAAATAACTTTCGACCATTTCGTTATTTATAATCAAAGCACATCGTGTTTTATATCACTTTTCTTAGTTTTGTTAGTACTTTACAAATATTCTATTAAAATTGAGATATTATGAGAAAGTAAAAAAAGTTAATAATTCTATTAGAGGGGCTAGTTGGTGACTCATTATGGAAACAGCCGCGAGCGCCGGGGGGAGGAAAGGACAGACACAGGTAGCTGGCGGGTCCGTGCGCCACCCTACCGTATGCAGACTGTAGACAGCTATAAATCCCATCCCTAAATGGCTTACCGAAATCGTTTAAGATAATTGATTGACCCGTAGAGATGACCGATCATTGCCAAAATAGAAAGGATTAGTGGATGGCATATCTTCTTTCATATTTTGAATGCGTTAAAAGATCTGTTTAATAAATTGGTACTTTTAAATTACAATTACCAGGTACTATAATTGTACAGTAACAAATTTGTAATGAAATATTTTTTGACTTTTCTTTAATTTTTCCACCCTTTCATTTGGATAATTGTTTCACTTGTAAAACTAGGATATTAGATCTTAGATTCACATTATTATTAAATTTATATATGTAAACAATTGTTGAATTACTAATCAATATAAACCTTAAAACACGTCTCTAAAATATACAAAAGATTGATTAGTTTTTCGAATAATGAGAAATAAAATTTATAATTTGAAATAATTGAATATGGAAGCACCCTAGATTATATACACTAATTGCATTTATTTTAAAATTGCAAAGAACAGCAATCCTTTAAATTTCTTAATTTGAAAACTGCTATTCGATATTTCTAAATTTGAAAAACTAAACTAAAATGTGGACCGTAAAGCACGCGATGTAATGTTGCTGAAAACTACTTTGTCCACAGCGGCTCGTAAAAAGTAATGTAAGGGTAGTTTCCTGGTAAAGGATACAGATTTAGTTCTGACTGTTAACAACAGTCAAGAAATAATTCTTGAAGCTTTGCCATTGCATATTCCGTAAAGTTACTTTAAATTTTACAATGGTCTTTTAGTATTTTGGTAGAGTATCTTGGTTCATGTCAGAACCAAAATACTCTTCAATTGAAATTTGAACCCCGCTACTTGGGGACAATGTGTTTTGGAGATTGTAGTTGGTTCTTTAATCAGTCCTATAAATATGACACGCCATCCATTCAATGGTTTTCATCGATGAGGACATTAATAGAGAAATCTGGAGTGTTCGTGTTGGGTGGTAGGCAGTGTCTGAATTTTGTGTAGGGCAGAGAACTAAGTACCGCATCAGGCTTGTCGATTATCTGAAAATCAGACCAATACTAGGTGGTCAGTCCGGATCACGCCGTGAGTGAGTCTGCTTCCAAATCACGCCGTGGACCGTGAAATGTGTGTGGTAGGCCTACCAAAAAGTTTTAATGTTCTTTGTTTACTTGTGTGAACTGAGTTTGATAGATTTTAATTAATTTGTGACGCATCCCACTGGGACTTATTTATTTATTTATGTTATTCAACCTGAAGATACCGTATTTACGGCGAAACATGTAGTTGGTATTCTCACCATCACACGCTGTTAACTGTTTGACGTGAAGGTATAGTATACCTATACTGCTAGGTCACTTGTCGAATACTATATATATTTTCCATTATAAAACTGTAATATGAACACAACTATCCATGATAACTATTATTATTTGTACTAAGACACTGATCGAAAATATATGGATGAATATTAGGAACACCCCTTTGCAGATGAACGAGTGTAGTCATTGTTACTAACTAAGGTCGACTGTTCATCGAAAAGTACCATTTATTTATAGTCCAATATCCAAAGCAACTAAGGAACCTACAGCTTTACGTGGAATCCGAACCACGTAATGTTGGTCTGATTTTCAGCTAACTGACAAGCCTGACACTCAGTTCTCTTTCCCACACAACATCTAAATCTTGACTACCACACGACATGGACACCTGAGACCTTTCTAGTAGTGTCCACGTCGATGGCAACTAACGAGTGGACACCGAGTCGGTATTAAGAGGACCGGGCGTAGAACTTATCGCCTACAATCTCCTCAACACTTTGTCCCCAAGTAGTTGGGGTACCGTGTTTGAATAAAGTTGTTTCTCTACTATTTGATTAAACCTCGTGCACAGGCTTGCACTGGCGTGATTAGGTTATTCTTAGAATAAACAAAAAGATAGTTGGTTGTAGATATTGTATTAGTTAAATCAATAACTGTTTTAAGTTTCCCGTTAAATAAAAATAAATTGTACATTAATTAATCGTTAGAGTGGTGCTGAAATGTCGTTTTACCGATACAGAAGTAAGGTGTACGTATATAGTAGATAAATGTATTTTACTCTAGCAGCCCTTTGTCATCACACTGTGCCCTATTGGGTTTCAACAGTCCATTAGGTTTATCCTCTTCTCCATTATACCTTAATGAAGGGCGAGACCCTTATTTAGGACCGTAATAGACTGTCCAATTCTTTCATTTTATGTCTTATGTTTACAGCTTCAATAAGGCTTCAGGTAATATTTTTAACAAATATTAACTCGTAGTAAATTTTTTTTAATCAATGCTATTGGATGGATACTCGTACAGAATGTTGTATTGATATAAATGAACAATAATTTGTTTTAAATTAGATTTATGATTTAAAGTTCCACTGAGAACTTTTATATATCTTGTTACTGATACCACATATCAATATTGTAATTTGATCTGCTATAAAAATTTAATGTAATTTCACCTTACACTTTTTATTGCTACACATATCACTGAACGTGTTATTGGACAAGTCCGTATGTTAGATGCTTATTTATTTGGCAATATAATGTAGACAAATAGTTTTTCATGGAGTAAGAACATTCTCAGATTTTTTTGTATTAGTTAGTAAATTATTAAAACATCAGAATGCCAAGTGTTATTAGAATCATTAACATTTCTTACAGTTAATTAAGGCAGCTTATTTTAAACTATAGTAAGTTTGATTAAAATATATAATTACGTGTACATTCTTTAAACATTTTTTTGTTCAATAAAATATAGTCTAATATCATGTCAAAATAAATGTATCAAGTGTTTTAATA
>JAQJVL010009820.1:0-14666 GCA_035578905.1 Stictocephala bisonia | reverse complement strand
GTGTTTTTGCTTCAGATAATAATATCACGCCATTTAAACTACTGAATGACTGATTATAAGTCAGTAGTCTTTATACATATTTTTAGTTCTGTTTTTGTATTGATAACGAATATTAATTACTCTCAAAATATATTAATTATGAAATTACACTAAATCATCAATTTTATTTCAGATAGTGAAATTACAGCAGGAAATCCCTTTGTTAGGGTTACTAAAGGAAGATTTATTGGATATTTTTGTATCCTTAACTTCACAACTTATTTATTTCATTTGTATTGCCAATATTGGAATTTAATTCAGCACTTTTTACTAACTATGTAAAATATTTGTTTGATAATTACAAATTTACTATCGTTACGTTTAAGTATGGCTGAATTTGGGATGAGGGTTTTTTTGAACTCTGGCAAAAGTAAAGTGGCCGATTCACTTTACTTTTAAAGAGTGGCTGCTTTGCAAGTAAAAAGGACATGTTTAGGGGTTAACCGTTTTGGTACTTGTTTAAGTTGAGGCTTTTTAATCTGCAAAGCAACATTTGAGTTTGAAATCTATTTTCAATCCCTATTGATACAACACAATCTACATTAATTCATTTACAACAACTCATATTATTGTGAATTAATGTCATATTATATTATTGTACTAGCAGAAAGTACCCGTGCTTCGCTACGGATTATGATTAAGGAACACTTACATTAGGACCTATGTACGGGTTGTGTATTTTCGCCGAGGAACGAAATAATTAATTGTTAGTAACTCGAGTACATCTGCCCGTTGGTTTACCATAATTAAAATTGAGAAAATGAGTCTGGCGTATCCAGTCTCGCCACGGGGAAGCCGGCAGGTAGAGACCATATTTACAACTTATTTCAAAAAAAAAAATATATATATATATATATATAACATTTAATTAAAAACACCGGGTAGTTTTATTTGGTAAGGCAGTCACCCTAGCCTCTGCCGAATCAATCACACCGGGTAGTTTTATTTGTTAATGCAGTCACCCTAGCCTCTGCCGAATCAATCACACCGGGTAGTTTTATTTGGTAAGGCAGTCACCCTAGCCTCTGCCGAATCAATCCCACCGGGTAGTTTTATTTGGTAAGGCAGTCACCCTAGCCTCTGCCGGAACAGTCTCACCGGGTAGTTTTATTTGGTAAGGCAGTCACCCTAGCCTCTGCCGAATCAATCCCACCGGGTAGTTTTATTTGGTAAGGCAGTCACCCTAGCCTCTGCCGGAACAGTCTCACCGGGTAGTTTTATTTGGTAAGGCAGTCACCCTAGCCTCTGCCGGAACAGTCTCACCGGGTAGTTTTATTTGGTAAGGCAGTCACCCTATCCTCTGCCGGAACAGTCCCACCAGGTAGTTTAATATATGCAAGTACTTAAATATATTTTAGTACATTTTAGTCTGATAGATATATACGGACAGCCAAAATTGATGTTGTTGTTGTTTTCTTAAGTGCTTAGTACCTCTTTGTAAACAACATTTTTAGTCCTTTTTTCTGGCTGAAGGACGACCAGACTGTCAGATGAGCTTACTCTAGAACATGCTACGTATAACTGGCCATGGGAGAAACAGTCATTGCTCAGATCTACCCCAGCCATCTTCAAACTTTGCCCTTGTGCCTTGTTAATAGTCATGGCATAGCATAATTTTACAGGGAACTGCAGACGTTTGAATGCAAAATGGTAGTCTGAGGGAATAAGAGGAATTCGGGGAATAAAAACAGTTTCTCCTTGACCAACGCCTGTAAATATTGTCGCTTCAATAACATGTTTATGCAGAGTTTTCACCTGCAGCCTGGTACCGTTACAGAGTTTGGGAGGGTTTAGGTTGCGGAGTAGCATTATTGGAGCACCGACTTTTAGAGAAAGAACATGAGGTGGAATTCCAGGGGGGTTCAGAGTGTGGAGAAACTCCGCTGGATAGTGAACAGCGTCTTCTGTCTCAACCACTGAGTCCACAGATTCATACCTCACAACAGCAGAAGGCAATTTTTCTAACAACGAAAGGTTTATTATATTTGCAGAGTCGTTAGTTGGGGTAAGAATCGCCCTCTCTTGCAACCATGTTGGACTATTGTTCACATTGTCATTTAAGTTAGGATATATCTTGTCAAGCAGTGTCTTCATATCACTAACAGTATGACAAAGATTTTGAGGTATTGCACATTTACCTTCATGATCTTCTAGCAGTTTACCATCACCTATTTGTAAAACTAATGTAGAAAATTCTTCTGCTTTCAAATCTCCATTCAAATGAACTCTCATGTTAACTCTCAAAGACAGGATTTTAATTTTTGGCCATAAGAAGGATGACTTAAGGCACGCTTTCACCTCATCAGCCCGAGTTCCTCGAGGTATCACGGGCAAGGTTTGCCTGAAGTCTCCAGCCAGCAGAACTGTTACTCCGCCCATTAGACGTTTGCAGTTCCTGATGTCTTGAAGTGTCCTGTCCAGAGCCTCTATACCTCCTTTGTGGGCCATGGTACACTCGTCCCAAACAATTAATACTGTTTCTTTGAGTACCTGGCCCATATTGCTTTGTCTTGATATGTTGCAAATAGGTGTTTCTGAGTGGTTCAGGTTGAGAGGCAACTTGAAAGCTGAATGAGCCGTCTTCCCACCATCAAGCAGTGTCGCAGCAATGCCAGAGGATGCAACTGCGATGGCAATCTTTTTCTCACTCCTTATTTTTGCTAACAACAAATTGATCAAAAATGTTTTTCCGGTACCACCAGGAGCGTCCAGGAAAAAGAGTTGCCCAGATTCTGAAATAATACTGCAGGTAATTTCTTTGTAAATATTCAGTTGTTCTTCGTTCAGCTTTGGAACATTTACAGCAACCATTTCACAGAGCTGGACTACATCGAAAGAAATTTCTCTGAGGCGTTCCAGGTTGTTAGTGATGGACTCTTGCTCGCGAAGTGGTGTAGGAAGACCATAGTTTTGGAGACGGTTGCCAGACATTGAATACACCAAATCTTCGAGTAAAGCCAAACATTTGTTGTACACAATGTCCATACGCTGTTGCACATCCCCAAACTCTGTCTCCATCGACCTCTTTACGTCGTCCGCCAAACTGTCGCGGTGTTTTTCCCATAATGTGAGAGGACTACTTACTTGGCAAAACACCAACATGATGGCAAGTAGTTCACGGATCTTGGACGGGGAGTCTGAGAGTGAAGCTTCTTCTAGTGTTCGATCCCAGTGAGTGTCGTCTTCGAGCAAACCAAGAGCTGTACATGCAGACTGAAACGTTTGGTGGACCACTCCATTTACGTTCCTAAGATATTCAAATGACGTAGGCCCTTTAACTTCGTGTAGGAGAAGGCGTAGAAAATAGCACTCAGAGTTATTAGGGTGAACAGTATATACCCTGCCTAAAACCTGATCTTTTTTCACCCCGGGATAGCCTGGTACTGATTTTCCTTGCTTTCTTATACAAAAGGTATTCTTTTTCCATACGAAATATGACAGGAACTTCAGAGTAAAGGAGGGTTCTTGCAAACGCATCGGTTTTGCACAGATCGAAGAAGCCCAAAAGAGTAGTTTTTGGCGGGTTGTTTAGCCTTTCCATGACATTTTCTTCGTTAAAATAAACTCTTTGGCCGTTTTCAAGATGAACTGCAAGATGCATGACTGGGGGATGGCGATCGTGTATTGGAAAGCAGAGAATTCGCCAGACAGCTTCAGAAGTACTAATGTAGCGTCCTGTCTGGTACCTTGTCACCTCGTCAAGTTCATTTTCAACTGTAAAAGCTGCTTGATCGGACCCTTTGTTGACGTATTTGCAAATATATTTGATAGACTTGACAGAGTTGCAGTACTCGACGTTGATATGCGCTGAAAAGGTGCGAGACAGGACAGGGTTAAAAGGTACCACCCATTGATTGTCAAGCTTTACCCCGTTGATGTCAACAACAAATCCACCATCTGAAGGAGAACGCCTACGGTATTTAGGATAACCGTCTTCCCCAGTCTGTGTTTCTCTTAGTAGAGGACGGGGATACTTTTTGCTGCAAGCTCCATTAACCATACAGGGCGAATTTCTGTTGAGAGCACCACATGGGCCGTGGATCATAGTTGACTTCACAATCTCATGGAGGGCAGGGTCTAGCTCTGGGTCAGGTATCTCTGCACAAATAACTTTGTCAATCATGTCTGGTTTAATCTTTTCTTCTAGCCAAAGGAGAATGTGTACATGAGGAAGGCCTCTTTTTTGCCATTCTATGGAGAACATGTGACATCTACATGCTCCAAATATAGACCCTTTCGTTAGTTTCATCAAATGCTTCACTTTTAAGTAGAAAACCCGCGCTACCAAGTCATGTCTGTGCTGAGCCTTCTGACCTTCCTTGAGCAGTTCACATATCTCTCGCCATTTTGGGTTGCACGTAAAAGTTATAAAGAGATCTGGACGACCAAAATGGCGGACATAGGTCATGGCATCCTGAGTACGCTCATGCATGTAGCGAGGTCCTCCAGTGAAGCTTGATGGCAGTACAACCATCTTACCCAGCTCCGATACCTGAGCATCAGCTTTTCTCATGGCATCCTTCAAGTGAATGTAGTCTTCACTCCTCAACTTTTTTTGGTTGTTTCGAATGAAGTTTAGCCGTTCTGTTTCAATTTTTGCGTACATATCAACCAAAAATTGGTTGAGGAGGTTGCGAAACAAAAGTAAATATGGTTCTTCGCCTTCTCGCTCCATTAAATTATATCCGTAGAAATCAGCTGCAGACACAGTTTTCTTAAGTGCTGTCTTGGTGTTTGGGTCACGCTGAGGGATTTTGATACAATAGCCATCTTCACCACGGCAGAACATGAGAGGATACTGAAGAGAATCATACGCTCGATGTAGCTCACTGATTCTTATCAGTTTGTCTTCCCTACTGTATAGCACAATGTCTCGCTTTTCAAACACCTGGCCTACAATCAAGACAGCAACTTCGTTAGTGGTAGGAGTATTGTAACGTCCCTTGTGACCACTCGAAGGCTTCTGGTCAGCAGTGATAACTACCTGGAAATCTTGCTGATCTTTGGGAACAGAATCAATAGCAGCTTTGAACTCTTTGATATATTTGTTATGTTCATGAAGAATTTTTTGGAGCTGGCCTACCAATGCTGGCTTGACATCTTGAAAGTACCCACAGCGAATGTCTCTTTCACGGTTATCATCACCAACAAAATATATCTGAAGGAAAGACGGCTGCTGTTGTGTTCGAGGCATTAGACTCCCTATTCTATGATAAACCTGGCCTTACACCTTATATGTTGGCATGAAATGGTCTCCTTTTATCTCTTTTGCTCCAAACGACGTCATTTGGAAACAACCGTTGTACTTGCGAATATTATTAAGAAAATGCTCAGCCTCAGGATGGTCGTGAGAAAGAAGGCTATGTAAGGGGTCGGGATATTTTTGAAAGGGAAGCAGTTGAACTTTTCCATTACTGCAACACATTCCAGGGCTTTCGTCTTTCCATTTTAAAGCATGGCAGAAATTGCACTTTTCTCGAGGTCCAAGTTGAACTATTTTATCTGTAGAATATTCAATGTTTGGGTCATACTTGAAACCTGAGAGTTTCTTGATTGTCCATGGCAGTAACTTTACTTGTGCACGCCTCTCATTGTACTTTGTAGCCTCACGATTAACTTCAGAATGGTTTTTTGAGTACTTCTTTACAGACTTTCTGTTAATCTCGGGGTTGTTCTCGGTATATATTTTTAAACAGCCCTTCTGTTTACTTCTGGGTGGCTCTCGGCATATTTTTGAACAGCCCCCCTGTGCACTTCAGGGTGGCTCTCGGCATATTTTTTAACAGCCTTTCTATGCATTTCAGGGTGGCTCTCCGTATTTTTAGCAACAGACTCCCTAACCTGCTTTTTTCGGATGGAATCAGTGAATCTTTTTCTTCGTTTTCTACCTCTAGATTTTTGAGGTGTGATCACTGTTACGATTGATTCGTCCGAACTCATGTCTAAGGGAGTTTCAAGGTTTGATAGGATGGGCTGAGAAGAGCCTGGTTGGACTGCAACAGGTTCATAGACACAAAGGGAAGATGGGCCAGGTTTGGATGTAATAGGGTCGGTGGGCATAGATTCAGAAAAACCAGGTTGGGATTTTAATGTTGAGGCATAAGATTTTGAGGTATGTAGACTGTTTTGAAAATAATTTGGTACATAAGGTTGTTCGCAAGGTATAAGAACGTCAAAGTGCCCTGCCATGTCATCACCAGAGAACTTAAGTCTTTTTATTTCCTGAACCTCATCCCCATAACAGGCTAAGAGTTTTCTGTCACGAAAGAGCTCGAACTTATAAGGAAAGACCTCTGCTGCAACCATGAGCTCACAAAAGGTTCCATAGAAGTAAGGCTGTGACATGTCGGCGATGTACTGACGTTTAGTTCTGTAAGGGACTTTATTTATGGTCAAGGTGTAAGGCTTAAGTCTGCGCCAGTTGTTGGACACGTGACGCACAATGTCAGCGCGCACTCGGAGTGTTAGTGAAGCTGTACAGTGGACCAGATAAGATAAAGAGGAGAAAAGGCAAGCCCCGTCCCCAGTGATCTTTATGACATGGTGAGGTACTGCCACACCATCAATATCGAATGTTTCAATAACCATTGTCGTGCAACTGTTCAGAAAAAGTATTAAGATGAATAAAGAAAAATTTAGCTTTGTATTTTAGAAGAAGAAGATGAAGTGAAAAGGTTCAAACCCAAGCAGATGATCTAGAATTGAAGCAAGCAGTAAGTAAAAGAAGCAAATAGTTAACAGAATAAAATACCAATATAAACTCATGTAGTAAGGGAACACCCTACCCAAAGTGGAGTGGCCGGAGTTGTAACTACAGAGTTATGTCAACTGTATCAAGTTTGAACCAGGAGAACTATTAAGAATGTCAGAGTTATGACATGAAAAAAGGTAAAAAAATGATGGTATGAAAGGATGTGAGGCAATCGAATACTATGGTAGCAAATAGTGGGGCAAAAGAAAATATTTAAGAAAAAGTAGGTAGTATTCAGAAGCAATAAGCAATGGACAGAACTGAACAAACAGCAAAGCAGTGTTCAGGTCAAAAGCGTGTACTGGACTGATATGAGCCGAGCCGTACTGCGGTGCGGTGCTGGTGAGGTGCGGGGAGTGGGAGGGAGGGCAGAGGTCAACTGATAAGAACCGGCCTTCTAGTGAACAGCCAAGACTGCTATCGCTAATTTACAATCAGCCGAAGAATCATAGTATCAAGTTTATTTGTGATCTGTTGTCTAGGTCTAGAAAATATACAACAATCGTCAAGTATCGAGTTTTTTGCTGTTTGGTTTGAAACGTGATTGAAATGTTTTTTTTTTTATAAGCACTTATGCAAAGTATAAAGAGTTATAGTGCCGAGCAGAACCAAACTTGTTGTAAAATTTTTATTACAGTTCATTTAAGACCTAAAAGAAAGCTTAGCACCAATTTTTAGTTGCGATCTGCTTTGTAAGTTCAGAAAAAACGTCCCAGAATTCATCTTAGACCTAAAAGGAAGTTTAGCACCAAATTTTCTTTTAATCTAATGTTTAAGTTCAGAAAATTCGAAAATTAAACGTCGCGTTTTACGCGGTTTGGTCGAGAACCCGATTTAATTTTTTGAAACAGTTTCTCAGAGAGCACCTACAACTCTAGAGAAAGCTACATACCAATTTGCATTCGAATCCGTTCCTTAATCATAATCCGTAGCGAAGCACGGGTACTTTCTGCTAGTTCTTTATAGTGCTGAAATGACCCGAACTTTGTGAAAACTTTTTTCTAGAGTTCATCTAAGACCTAAAAGGAAGCTTGGTACCAAGTTTTGTTGCAATGTGATTTGTAGGTTCACAAAAAATACATAAATTTAAAAGTCGCGTTTTTCGCGGTTTGGTCGCGAACCTGATTGAATTTTTTGAAACCGTTTCTTAGCGAGCACCTACTACCCTAGAGGAAGCTACGTACCAAGTTTCATACGAATCCGTTCGGTGGTTTTTGAGATTTCGTGTTTAGTCAGTCAGTGAGTGAGTGAGTGGTATTTGGCTTATATATGTATAGATAGATTAAATATTTTTTATAGTATTATAAGTATATTTCATTCATATTTTTGTAATATTTGTGGACAAGCGTTTAGTAGTTTACTAAATAAAATCAATCCTATGCAATATGATTTATAAGTAAATATAAGACCAGTGTTAATTAATAATTAAAACTTGTTACTTAAGTTTTAGTTGAAAATAGGTACTTTGCTCTCTAGTGGACAATGTCCCTCGAACATTTATTCCTTACTTAGGACGTTTTCGCTCTGATAAGGGGCCGATTATTAGGATCTTCATTTTGGAATTTTGTCATGAAAGCCTTGTTTCTAACACAACCACTAACTACTCCATGTTAGGATTTGTTACTTTGGTTTGTTTTGCTGAATGTTTTTTTGTGTAGTTTTCCTTAAGTAAATCCTTCAAATGTTTCGTATATATTTTATTTATTTATGAACGTAATACCCTTTCATTGTTTTCTCTTTCTTTATATAGGTTTATTATACATGTAATTATTAATTGTTAGCCAACGTAAAGGGCATAGTGTTGTAATTTTAATATATTTAAGCTGTAAAACTTAACCATCTTAGCAAGGTTTTTTTATATCATTATTTAAGACAAAATGAGATACATTTATGGAATCTTATTTATTGTCAGCCTTCATGTATCATTTGTACGAAACAAGACAGACTTAATGAAAACTACTCTTCTTACTGAAACAATTCATTGTTTGTTTTATATCCGAATTACTAAGTTCTTTGTTATTTTCAGGTGAGGAAAAAATAACTACTTCATTGAAATTTGTCGTAAGGGCGGGATTTACGTAAGTAATATAACGATTTAGTTTTAATTGACATAATTTACTATACAAAACAAAACCCCGTCCAGTTGATGGTTAGTTTATTTACTGTTCATATGCATGTTTACGCACATCCAGGTAAGGGCGACAGTACACACATCTTTTTGTGCAGTTATGAAAATACCTAATATGTAACATTTATAAACATTTAAATTACCTCAATTTTAAATTGAAGGTCTGTTACTGGTAAAAAAATTTGTTGAGAAAATGAACATTGAAGTTATTCAGCTCCTATTTACTGTACAACACTATTACTATTTATCTTTAAGACACTTATAAACGTGGACGAATTTTGTTTTATTTTTTTGGAATATTTAGTTTTGTTTGTCCTATATATGTACTTTACTTTGTGCGGCTTTTCATCAGTCACTTGATTATTGCTTATTATAAATTGCACTATGTAGATTGCTTCAAGCCAACACTTCGATCTGTCCAGGGGTCCTCCCCTCGCCCCAATATTGAAGCGTGAATAGCCATGACCCTTGATTGTCGTGGCTTCCCATCCCCAGGGGTTCAACCATAAACACATGCACCCCTTTTAATCTATGTCTGACTTATTAGTCTCCGCGGCCGTCCTTTATAATAACCGCGGCCGTCCTTTTTGTTCCCTTTTTGTTCCAAACGAGAAACCTTTCCAAAATTGTATGAAAAAAAATCTACTTCAAAAGTACTTAATCATGACCCTCTGCATTTGAAGCAGAAGTGTCAATCACAAATCGCTGTTATAAGTTGTCATCGATTGAGGCAAGTAAATGTATGTGCAGTTGAGTGGGTAAATGCCATTGTACGTGTATGACCATTTTACGAAATTTCAAAAACCATACAGAAAATATAGTGTAGTCTCATTGTAACGGCTAATGGAGGCTGAAGGTTCTCCGTTACACTGAAAGTCCTGTTTATATAAAATAATATCTCTAGGGATTTAATCTGACATTTTGATGTTATCAGGCCTTGAAGGTACTCAGCCAATATGTTTGTACAATGGTGGTAACACAGGAACCATTTATACAAAGAATTACTGTGAATACAAGATGTTTAAACGTCAACAGACACTACTTTCAATGCTGTAAATTAAAAACAAATTTTACTCTTAAGAAATTAAATAAATTACACTTAGTAATAAATTCCCCATACGTCAATACTTAACGAACGATTTATAAACGTTATTATTATTTTATTATAATGAGTTAGGATCTAATTGTAGACTCATTTAAACGTGTAATAGTTAATACCAAAAGATAATAACCGCCTTTCGAAAAAAGAGGAAAAATGAAAAAAAATCATTGCACCCATAATTAAGCAATTTTATTTTAAATTATTGGAATTCTTATTTGTACAATAGTACGACTATTTTCTGTATATGTTTGAGTTTGTTATATTTTTATGTAAATTAATAAGAATATAATTACGAATATACATTTATATATATATATCGTAGACTCAAAAAGGTGACACTTACGAGACGCTGGATTAACATGTTTTTATCCTTTTATACTATGTTTTTATACGTAATATTACGCTCAATAGAGGATATTAGGTAGTTGTTATAAATCGCTGGTAAAATAATGAATAAGTAATTAAAAATGTACATACACTATGTACAAATTTAAGTTATGTTGTATTTAAAATTAAGTTGAAAATGCATTTACGTATAAGTGTATAAATGTATACATAAATATAAGACTGTTCGTTAAACAGGTGAAGGTTAATTGTTTTATTTAATGTATTTGGAGTTTTTTAACTTACCATTCAGTACGAAAAAACCATATTGTTAGTTCTTTATGTAAAGTTAAATCCAAAAATACTTATGTGTAGCCATTAATTGTAAAACCATTAAAAACGTAAAGGAAAATGTAACGTAGTTGTGTATAGCTTTCAACGGTTGTTTATTACTTTGTATATTACTTCAGCTCAAATAAAGTTCAGGGAACAATCCGATATAGGCCTACCCCAATAGGCTACTGTCTTCCTTAGCCGTAAAATAGGCTTGGTCAACAATAGGCCCCAGCCGGCAGTAAATACGTTGTCAGCCTTGCTTCTATTGGTGAGCCAACAATAATGCGTATAGGTATGCTATTGGATTCTGTGTGTGGATCATATAGACCTTTACAACTGAACGCACATATATTCATGATATTACCTAACTCGATATGAACAATAGACGAAACGTTATATACAGTTTTAGATAGTCCTGTTTGTGATTTTAAAAATTATTTGAACGTTAACTTTGTTTTAAAGAGTTTTTTTTTTTACATTTATTAACATTTACAGTGATCATTATAATAAACAATTTAATATGATAAAACAAATTATCTATACGTTAAAAACCTATTACAACTAGTTTCATTTTCGTTTTCAAAACCATGAATTATAATAATATTAACAGAAACTATCAAAGAACTACTTACTAAAACATAAAATAAAGCATCTTGTGTCTTTATTTGTGACTTGTTAAAATTACGTACGTGAATTTGGAATTCCCATTGCATTCCGGATCTAACTCCGGGAAGTTAAGTTACTTTTGAGGAATTAACGAAGTGTTATGAACACTAAAAAAGAACTAACGATTTATATCCAAGGCTTGGTATTATCTCGTTTTATTTGGGGTATGCTAGAATTAAAGATGTTGTTGCACCCCTTGAATGCTGGTTTAACTTGTTTATTTTTGCGGAACCAACGAAATATTTTTGAGAACTAAACGTAAACTAATGAATGACAGCTGATATAGGAACAGTATGTCATCCCTTTTTATATGAAGCACGCTAGAGTTAGGAATCCTAATAGGCATTCAATTGTGGCTGTAACTAAGTTATTATTGTGCAACTAACGAAGTATTTATGAGAATCAACAGGAACTTTCGGTAGTATTGTTAAAACACGACATTATCTTTTTTGTGGTAAAATAGATGTAATAAATTATATATTCACATCATAACATTTAAGTTTTAAAATATCTGTAATAATGTACATTTATTTATTTTATCAAAAAAGTGTGCTTTGAATTGTTTTAACTCTAGGCTATTTTGTTTACATCTACTAGCTTTCAAATAAATTAATTGATCAAATTAATTGTGCGCAAATTGTAGAATACATTTCATCCGATTTAACAGTCGAAATATACACGCTCTCAATCAAAGTGGGTTTGTTATTATTGGAAATAGTATTGCATATCTAAGTATTATACTATCCTCGTGACAGAAATGTTTTGAAACAACTATTTGCTTTGTATCGAGGAGACGATGAATATATTGTGACGAGAACAGGGGCAATATTTAATTCTTCTTTGTATTCTTGGGAATCTTTTAAGGAACGTATTGTATCGTTCACATTTCCACTCACGAAAATAAGTATTTTCTTTCTTCTCTTTTATTTATACTTCGCTCACCAGCTCAAGTGAGCCTGCAGCCATATGTGCGTTAACTTAATTCAAGAAGTGAAGTACCGGCCGTTTGAACATCGAACAGTTCCCTTCGTAGGCAGAAGCCTTAGGATACTGAGTCGCTAAGTCAGAATTGTCAATAATATACAGCAGAAAATTCCTAAATTTCTAAATAAGTGAAGCAACAATTACATTTTGCATGCAATGTCAAATTAAACTGTTTTAAAGTTAATTTTATTTTTCTCCGATTTCAGAATTTTCTTTATGAAAAGCTTGGGTTGGTATTTTAGTATTCCCATATTAGTTATGATAACCTTACATTCATAAATATATTGACGCATTATTATTTACAAATTTAATTATAATGAATCATTATACATTGTTAATGGGTTTCTGTTTTGTTATATAGTAACATTAACTTAGCGCAATTGTTTTCTCGTCTCACATGAGTCAAATCCGAGCTAATGACATCATATCGCCTAAGCATATTTATAGTTATAATAATTAAATTTAATAATCTTGAACAATTGTAAGCTTATATATCACTTTTAAATTTTGTTACAAGCTGCAAATTTTTAATAAACCCAGATAGCCCAAGGGACTAATGGTAGTATTTATTTAAGTCCAAGGGAAGGGGTATAAAAATGTCCACACTGTAATTTTAATGTAAAATACATGCAGCATTATAAATGAGGTAAAACTGTTTTTATAAAAGAAAAGAACATTTTTATGTTTTTTGTTAGTAAATATTGTGTTTACAAATAAGTGAAAATTGAAACAAACATTGAAGAAGATTCATTCTGTTAGTTTCAATGTTTTTTTGAATTCATTATTAGTAAATCATTACAAATTTTTAGTAAAAAAAAACCATCCTAAACATTGTAAATTTCAAATGGTAAAAATTGGTGATTTTGTAAAAATTTACTAACATCATAAACATGTTCATTTATTTCCATTTATTTAATTGTGGAGGTAAACGTGTCAGGTGTTGATAACGGTAAAAACAAACAATAGTATGTTTTGCCAATTTGTTTAATTGCAACAGAGTGACATCAGTCGTTTCTGGTGCTTTTGATATATCAGCTCTTGTTTTTCTAATCCTATCCCCAAAGAATATATTAGAGCCATTGAAACTTGCTCCAGCTAAATGTTTTCTGCAAACTAAAAACAACTTTACAACTCACATTATGACTGGCGAGTAAAACATCAAAATGCCAATTGTGTCAACTGTAAAAGTTAAAATACCTCAAAATTTATCGCGAATATAGTATTTTTTACAAAGATAACATTAAAAAAAATACAAATTGTATGGTTATAATTATAAAAAGGATGAAAAGTATCCGTAAGAAAATTTTAAATTTATTTCCTAACAAGTAAATTTAATATTAGAAAATTGGGAGGGATATAAAATATCCACTTAAAAGTTAATGCAATTTTTTGGGAATAATCTTAAGCATACAAGAATAATACTTATTCTTCAGTCACAAAACTGTCATAGGTGTAAGCTAAAAACACCATAGAAATAATTACAATATATAACGTTTGGATTTTTAAACCCCTTTTGATATTTTTTGGGTTAATATGGTCAACGAAAACGTACGTTTATATTGGAATTATATAGGAGAACGCAAAAATTATGAAATTGTTCAGCTTAAGAATTAATTTGTTTTTATAAAATGTTTAAACCAGAAATTATGGCGATATTTTAAAATTAGTTCTAACCTGGGATAAAATATTATTTAAGTAGTTTTGATAAACACTATTAATATATTACGTTATTACTGAATACATATTTATTATTTAGTTTAGATACATTCACTTATTTATTACGTATGTAGGGTTCCACTGCTCGTCATAATAGAAAATTCTAGATAAATTTATGTAAAAGTATGTTTTAGGAAACATAAATAGTGTAATTAATTAATTTTGAGAATAAATAAATATAAATTTGTATAAAGAGAAATAATATGTATAAAAACGAATAACAATAAATAAATATTTTTTATTTATTACATTACATATTCATTACATTATTTTATTTATTACATAAATAAATAAATATGTGTAAATCAATTAATGTTTAAAGATTAAAAAAAGTTAATAATGGAGAATTTTAAATAGGCCAGGTTCATTGTTTTTAAGGTTTTTTATTTTTTAACGTTTTAATGGTTTCATATGCATCCAAATAGTTATTTTATTTACTTATTTTAATAAATTAATTTTAGGAAAAATTTGATTATTTTCAATAGCATGTTTAGCTATTGCTGACTTTTCGGGTTTGTTGTGTTTGAAATTTCTTAATTGTTCTTTAAGTCTGGTTATTAATTTTCTTTTTGTTTGTCTGATGTCTAATATTTCCGCAGCAATCACAATTTATTTAAATT
>JAQJVL010009819.1:0-14665 GCA_035578905.1 Stictocephala bisonia | reverse complement strand
CTATCCTCTTTAAACACAGTTAAAATGTCAATATTCTAAGCTTAATAGTTTTTTATTTACAAAATGTCAACGTGGAATTGTGTTTCAAAAGTACTGAAAATGGGTGTTTTTGTTTTGTTTTTTGTCTTTGAACCACAATAGAAAATATTTAGTAATACAATTAAAATGTATACTTTATAAGACAAGACGCAGAATTAAATAAGTTAAAAATTGGCATATCATTTTTAGAAATTGAATAAATATTGGATTCATACTAGCGGTCCAAACTCGAGTAGATTGCATTTTGAAACCGACAGTAATTCATTCCACTTCTTGAAAAGCGATATTATCAGATATTAGAGGGTAGTATAAATTATTTCTATTTGTCCAATTTTCTATTGTTCTCATTTTTCTGCTCATTTATAGTATTATTTTGCGTTTGACACGTTGTAAATATTACATACATATGCATGAAGGCCAACGAACACACAATGGATAACGCGAGTACACAAGGCTTAACCATCAATAGCGAACTGGGGACGCCGGAGTCTGAAATTAAAACCGCAAAACGATGCGGGTAGCGCTGAACAGTTTCAGTGGGGACGGTGGCGCCTGTACACACTCTACTCCTCGCGGGTCGCATCAATGGTTAATTATATTATATTTTAGTCCCTAAAAGTGATAAAATATAATTATAATTTCTGTTTTAACAATTGGTGTTGTTAGTAAAACGTGTAATGCGTTCCTATATTGCACAGAACAAGTATATTATGTATAGTAAAATCAATGGTAATACATACATACATTTGTATTCCTTGATGTGTGATTTGTTGTGCATGTCTGATGAATATTGGACTATTTACATATATTAAGCAAAAATTAAAACAGTTACGAAAATGGTAAACCACAATATTGTTACTGTATAAAAATTATAACAATTGATGGTATAATTTTACCAATAAATGGTATTTTAACGTTACCTCTTTTGTTCCGCCACCAATCTCCAGTTTTTTCTTACACTACCGGTTTCGGAGACTAATCTCCATCTTCAGGTGTTCACTGTTCACTACATACTAAACCATTAAAGTTTAAAATACTTGAGTTTGCATTTTTGAGTCACTAACGGTTGTTTTAGAGGTGAATCAAGATGAGGGTGGTATTGCCAACCTTACAGCCTATTACTGAGTTGTTTATATTTCTTGTTATGTTTTCGATGTTGTATAACTGTATCGAAGATTTCATTGCTGTGGAAATCAGTTTGTTCATTTAATATTCGGAGAGGGTTTTTTTTATTGATTTATAAATTTCAAACTGTTCTATTACATTCATTTTTATTCCTTTTTTGCAAACTTTTAAAATCTTGAAATTTTGTTCCATTCCTGTGATGTCGCGGCCTGACTCTACTAAGTGATCAGAAAATTTTGATTTGTAATTTCTGTTGGGGATATGTTCTTTAAATCTGGTCATGAAAGGTCTGCTGCCTGTTTGGCCTATGTAGTGTTTAGGGCAGTCATTATATTCTATTTTGTAAATTCCAGTTTTTATGAATTTGTTAATGTTTTGTGGTTTGGCAGTCAATATCTTCTCAAGATTTCCTGTCGTTCTGAAAGCTAATTTGTATCCTAATGATTTAAAAATATTATTGTATGTATAGTACATGTTTTCCTCAAATTCTGCTACAACATATTTGGCTCATTAGGTTTAATGTGCTGATTCTGACTGTTTTTTCTTTTTTGTTTTCTTATAATTTGGTCTATTATGTCTGGTTTATATCCATTTTCTACTGCTATATATTTTAATATTGTGATTTCATTGTTGTAATTTTGTTTATCCATTGGTATATTTAACAATCTATGGATATAAGAGTTGTATGCAGCTAATTTGTGGTTCATGGGATGGTTCGAAGTTGCATGTATTGTATGGCTGGTGATAGTAGGTTTTCTGTAAATCTTGAATTTTAATTTCTGGTTCGATTTTGCTATGGTTAGATCCAAATAATTTAAACTATTATTTTGTTCTATTTCAGTTGTAAATTTCAGGTTCGGATGGATGGTGTTTAGATATTTGCCGAAAATTTCAATTTGTCTATGGTTTCCATTGTATAGGCAAAATATATCATCCACATATCTGAAGTAATGTGTCAGTTTTTTATAATATTTATTGTTTTCATTCATAATTCTGCTATTTTCAACATGTTTTAAAAATAAATCGGCTAAAATACCAGATAAAGGGCTCCCCATTGCTAGGCCTTCCTGTTGTTGGTAGTATTCTCCCTCATATTCAAAATAATTTTGATCCAAAACGACGGTCATTAGAGATATTAGTTGGTTTATAATTTCATTATCTATGGATTGATTTTTCTTTAAGTTATCTTCAAGTATTTTTAACGTTTCTTTTATTGGAACATTGGTGTATAGGTTTTCTATGACAAAAGATACTAGGCTATGAATCATGGATAAACATTATAGGTATCTCTTTTAATTAGGCATATAGGCCCTAGTGTTGTAGTCAAAGACAACGTAATATATAGTTAATTAAACCTAATTTTAACTAGGAAAATACATTTTAACTTATATGTGCTTACAAAAGTTAATGTTTCAAAATGTATATTTTAGTTACTGTAGTATTTATTCTATCATTATTTTTGCTTACGTCCGAGCATAACGGCACTTGGTTACCTATTTCTAATTAACTATAAAATACATTGTTATTAAATTTTAAGTTGTAAAAGTAATTAGTTTTGTAACAATAACAGTAATAGGTCTACTGAAGATTCGATATAATTTTTAGAAAAAAAAAAATAGTACGTTTTAATACATAGATTCTAAGAAAATAATAAGTTGTAATGAGTTCAATATACAATAATGGTTAGGTGTAAGAGATGACTTTTTAGTCCTAACCTCGCTATTTGTAATATAATTGTACAATAAAGTCATTTTTCATTTCATATATTTTATATAAAAATCAATTAATTGCGCTTGTCTTGTAAATGGTATAGCAATCCTTAAAAATCACAAATAACTATTTTTAGGTTAGGTTCTGAGCCAAACTTTCTAAATTATTAACTCAAGGCAAAAACATTTGTTTAAGGAATTCAGTACACTATCCTTCCATTTCTTTCAATTAAAAATTATAAGTGGCTATTTTTAAACGACAGAGAATCGGTAGGCCTACATGCAATTATATAGTACAAAATATATTCTTTTTAAAGACTATACTGATCAATAATGTACTTAATGTACATACTGTACATAATGTTTACTATTAGTGGGTGTAATACTATCACAGACCAAACATACTTTGTGAGAGGTGTTTATATAGTACCTGATTTCCTTGCGCCACCTATTTCCTTATGAATTTGGCTGATCGACTTGATCTCTTTACTAACTGAAATTGTGGCTGTAACAAAAGTTAGTAATGTGGACATGAAGATTCAAAAGTCCCGTATAATGATTGCTCTCCGTGCTAAAAAGCCGTCAATGGAGCGGCCAAGTATGGTGAAGGTGTCCACCAAGCTTCACCGGGGGGGGGGGGGGGTGCACCCCCAAACTCGACCCACCGTGACAGCAGGTCAGGATCCAACTGTTGGTTTAGGGTTCCAGACGTAGAACGGAAAGGTCACTTCAACTGCCTCTAGCACATACCGTATACATGTGAAATCACCCCCCGACCGTGACAGCACGTCAGGATCCAACTGTTGGTTTAGGGTTCCAGACGTAGAGCGGAAAGGTCACTTCAACTGCCTCTAGCACATACCGTATACATGTGATGTCACCTTCCGACCGTGACAGCAGGTCAGGATCCAACTGTTGGTTTAGGGTTCCAGACATAGAACGGATAGGTCACTTCAACTGCCTCTAGCACATACCGTATACATGTTAAATCACCCGCCGACCGTGACAGCACGTCAGGATCCAACTGTTGGTTTAGGATTCCAGACGTAAAACGGAAAGGTCACTTCAACTGCCTCTAGCACATACCGTATACATGTGAAGTCATCCCCCCCCCCCCACCGTGACAGCAGGTCAGGATCCAACTGTTGGTTTAGGGTTCCAGACATAGAGCGGAAAGGTCACTTCAACTGCCTCTAGCACGTACCGTATACATGTTAAATCACCCGCCGACCGTGACAGCACGTCAGGATCCAACTGTTGGTTTAGGATTCCAGACGTAAAACGGAAAGGTCACTTCAACTGCCTCTAGCACATACCGTATACATGTGAAGTCACCCCCCCCCCCCCACCGTGACAGCAGGTCAGGATCCAACTGTTGGTTTAGGGTTCCAGACGTAGAGCGTAAAGCTCACTTAAACTGCCTCTAGCACATACGGTATACATGTGAAGTCACCCCCCCCCCCCGACCATGACAGCAGGTCAGGATCCAACTGTTGGTTTAGGGTTCCAGGCGTAGAACGGAAAGGTCACTTCGAATGGCCCAATCACCCAACTATACACGTACGGTGGTACTGACTCACATACCCACACACACACACACACACACACACACACACACACACACACACACACACGCACGCACGAACGCACGCACGCAGGTAGTATTGACCCACTCACCCATACACTTACAGTGATTATACACCCAACAATACCACTGTATGTGTTAAGGGAATCGGTGGGTCAATAGACTACCGTATGTGTATGGGAGGCTGGGTCAATACCACCGTACGTATATGATGGGGTGGGTGGTCAATATCACCGCACGTGTATGAGTGGGTATGTGCAAGGCCTTGGTATGTGTATAGTTGGGTGGGTGGGTTAGGCTTAATATATATGATTGGGTGGGTGGGTCAATACCCATACACCAAATTATTTGATTGTTATGAACAAACAATTTGGTTCATACAAGCAAAGATTATGCTTTGGTAAATTATTCTTGTATAGTGTACTAGCTGTACCCGCCCACTTCGCCGGTCATAATATTGAGTTTGATTTAGAACCTAATAGCTGAAAGAATTCGAGCATTTTTGCTTTTTCTACCAATATTAGATTTTTTAGGAGGCATGTCATAAAAAGTAAACTGCAAAACAAATAATTATTTATTTTTTATTTTCACGTTTCACGACATGCTTTAATTACCGAGGAAAAAAGGTTAACACCAAATACAGATCACGTGATCAAGTAAAAGTAGTGTGTGCTACACTCTCAAGGTGAAATGTAGAACTACAATAAATCAAAACATATACAGTACTGTTGTTGTGAGAACTTCAATCTGCTTATGGCATGTGAAACTACATTAAACCACACAGTCATATGTTTTTTGTAAACAATTCAGATTCTCCATTTGAATAACATGGAATATTTAGGAGCCCGTGGGGCGGGACCCTGTGGACGGATCTGCATCAAACTTCACAGAAACCATCTCGGGAGTATACAGAACAACATCCTAAAGTTTCATGGCGATCGGTTGGATGGTTTGGCAGCGCATAAACTTCAAACATATATATATATATATATATATATATATATAAAATCCTCTTTTATAAATATAGATATGTACACCAGCTGTCGTTACCATACAAATTATTTACGCGGCATGAGGGGATCTGTTTGCCAACAAGAAGTAGCGACAAAAAGCATTTAAATATTTATTTACATTAGTAACAAAACAATTACTCTTATGTGTTATTATATCATATTGTAAGTTATATAATCATATGCATATCAATATTGTATCATATTGAAATATTGATATCCAGATTTTTAATATTAAATAATATTTAAGTATTAAATATTATTTAATATTTAAGTTTGATATTAAATAAGATTATTTGCAGTTTTAATTCATTCACTAATATGATCTACAATGTTATAGGCCTGCTTGTGACTTGAAAGACATATTGTGAACTATATTAAAAAATAATAATCAGTATATGAGGTTTGACACATGCTCCAAGCAAAACCACCGATGGGACATATTAAATATTGTATTGTACACATTGCATATTGTATTGTGCATATTACATATTGTATTGTGTCGAATTGTATTTATATCGGAGAGCAAAACTCCCATCATTAGAGGTTACTGGCCTTTGCACCGCAAGCCGAATCGGCTGCCGTTTGTAAAATTCATTATAACAAGCATTGCCTAAAATATCTTAAAAAATCATGTATAAGATTAAAACAACATTTAGATACAATATAGTAATTTTTAGTGAAGTTATTATACTGAAAAGGTCAAATAGATTGTAATAGGCAACATTTACTCCGCCACTAACATATGACAAGCTTCTTAACAGTCAGTGTCTAACAACTCTATAGAGATGGTATGTGCAACCATCTCCAGTGATGGATGATTCATAAAGTCACCAACCAAAGGAAAGGGTTTCAACAGAGCCTTTAAAAATGGTTGATTTTGTATATTGTAAGTTATTGTGGATATGGTCCTTACTCCCACTCTACCGGCAATACAGTGAAAATAAAATCACTTTGACATGTCGCAAGAAGTCTTTCCTGTCTTATGTTCCCTTAGAAGAAACAAATATGTATGATTAAAATGGTTAAATTAAGCCGAAATAAGTCACAAACAAAATTGTTTAAGAGAAACTGTGTTATGTAGGGCAATGCAAAGAGGCCTAACGCAACCTTCGAGCAAATCGGGACACTTCAGTTTATTCCCCAAGATCAAACCTTGATCAAATTACAAGCTCTAGAAATTTGTTTCTTTAGTTTCATCGGTGCCATTGCCATTGTAGTATCGAATTATGTTGTAGGTCTCAGACTAAAATGGTGTAAAATTGGTCTTCAGATAATTCATTTTTAAATCAAGACTCGAAAAAAATTTGAGTGCAAGAATTGTTTTGAATAATTGACTACAAAAACATATAATTTTTGATAAAATTTCCTGTCGAAAATTTATACAGAATTTAGACGTTCTGAAACTGATACAGGCAAAACGGGTTTTACCAAATAACAACACTTTTATTATAACTTCTGCATCCCTGAACCCTTCAACATAATAGTTTTATGTCTTTAAATTCTTTGTTTTTTTTTATTGCAAATTAAAATTATAGGTTTTTAAAAATATTAGTGAAAAACATGTCTTATTCTTCCATGGTCAGGAGAGAAGTTCTTCAAGTTTAGCCTCGTTACTTTTTGTCTACCTCAAACTGGTTTCTCTGGAAACGGCCCTCATTCTGAAAAAAAACAGATACAGTCTTTCTACATATGGTGGACTTTAAAAAAGAAGACCTGAAACGAACCTTGTGGAGCTCGCTGGTTTGTGTTATAACGTAAAGAAGACCTGAAACGAACCTTGTGGAGCTCGCTGGTTTGTGTTATAACGTAAAGTAGACCTGAAACGAACCTTGTGTAGCTCGCTGGTTTGTGTTATAACGTAAAGAAGACCTGAAACGAACCTTGTGGAGCTCGCTGGTTTGTGTTATAACGTAAAGAAGACCTGAAACGAACCTTGTGGAGCTCGCTGGTTTGTGTTATAACGTAAAGTAGACCTGAAACGAACCTTGTGGAGCTCGCTGGTTTGTGTTATAACGTAAAGTAGACCTGAAACGAACCTTGTGGAGCTCGCTGGTTTGTGTTATAACGTAAAGAAGACCTGAAACGAACCTTGTGGAGCTCGCTGGTTTGTGTTATAACGTAAAGTAGACCTGAAACGAACCTTGTGGAGCTCGCTGGTTTGTGTTATAACGTAAAGTAGACCTGAAACGAACCTTGTGGAGCTCGCTGGTTTGTGTTATAACGTAAAGAAGACCTGAAACGAACCTTGTGGAGCTCGCTGGTTTGTGTTATAACGTAAAGTAGACCTGAAACGAACCTTGTGGAGCTCGCTGGTTTGTGTTATAACGTAAAGTAGACCTGAAACGAACCTTGTGGAGCTCGCTGGTTTGTGTTATAACGTAAAGTAGACCTGAAACGAACCTTGTGGAGCTCGCTGGTTTGTGTTATAACGTAAAGAAGACCTGAAACGAACCTTGTGGAGCTCGCTGGTTTGTGTTATAACGTAAAGTAGACCTGAAACGAACCTTGTGGAGCTCGCTGGTTTGTGTTATAACGTAAAGAAGACCTGAAACGAACCTTGTGGAGCTCGCTGGTTTGTGTTATAACGTAAAGTAGACCTGAAACGAACCTTGTGGAGCTCGCTGGTTTGTGTTATAACGTAAAGAAGACCTGAAACGAACCTTGTGGAGCTCGCTGGTTTGTGTTATAACGTAAAGTAGACCTGAAACGAACCTTGTGGAGCTCGCTGGTTTGTGTTATAACGTAAAGTAGACCTGAAACGAACCTTGTGGAGCTCGCTGGTTTGTGTTATAACGTAAAGTAGACCTGAAACGAACCTTGTGGAGCTCGCTGGTTTGTGTTATAACGTAAAGAAGACCTGAAACGAACCTTGTGGAGCTCGCTGGTTTGTGTTATAACGTAAAGTAGACCTGAAACGAACCTTGTGGAGCTCGCTGGTTTGTGTTATAACGTAAAGTAGACCTGAAACGAACCTTGTGGAGCTCGCTGGTTTGTGTTATAACGTAAAGTAGACCTGAAACGAACCTTGTGGAGCTCGCTGGTTTGTGTTATAACGTAAAGAAGACCTGAAACGAACCTTGTGGAGCTCGCTGGTTTGTGTTATAACGTAAAGAAGACCTGAAACGAACCTTGTGGAGCTCGCTGGTTTGTGTTATAACGTAACGTAGTTTAACTTCAAGTCTGACGACAGTTTTTTTTTCAGGAATGAAATTTTCTACGTTTTTGGACGTCTATTAAAACCACTTTATCATAAATTATGTTGGTTTTGGATTATACCGATCACTTACTGCTTACGTTTTTGGTATATATTTTAAAAATGTTGTTTAAATTTCAAATCTAATGAAGATGTTGTAGTTTTGAAATTAATTTTCAACTAGGTACTTTGAATTGTTGACCTATTTACTTTCTCTATCTCACATCGTTTAGCTAGTACAGGTTAAGTGAAAATATTAGTCAATATAGGCTTTTATATCGGAAGTAATTAAAAACCTGAACATAGACTACAAGTAACAATATATGAAGTACATATCAAAGTTCATCGATCGGTTGGAGTAGTAGAAAGTGACGTGTCGGCTTCTGTGGTAAGTGCTTCGTCTTTTGCATCTAGCACGTTTGCAGTATTGGGTATGCTCAACCTCTGTTGTTCCTAAACAGTTTGTAAATAATTGACAAACCGTGTGAAAACTAACTTCTATCGGAAGAAACAACATGTTCTCCTACATTGTTCTCTAGCTGAACACGCGAGTCCCTGGTGACGTTAGGCATGACGACCTTTGACCGGCTGTCACCGCCGTGAAGGCCTGTCGCGGGTCACGCGAGTAGCCTCAACAACACTGATAACGCATTGATATCGCGGCGACTGGCTATCACTGGCCGAATTTATTAAACTTGCTGTGCTGCCTATTGTAAATAGCAGATACGTCAGAAAAGTTGGTCAACTAAGGTCTGTGTATATTTTGTCGTAGTCTTGTTTAAATGTTCAATCTGTATTTCCGTTTATTATAATATTATTTTTAATCATCTTATGTAACTGGTTATTCAAACCCCATATTGTGTTGGATGTGGCTGTTGGTTAGCATTGTATGTTTATATTCATTTGAAGGCTAGGATAGTGTTAAGTTTCCGTGACTCGTGAGTAGAACTTGTGTAAATTACAGTGTAAATGTGTTACCCGTACAAAGATATACAGTGACATTAATAAACTTAAGTAATGTACAAGGTAAAGGTGACTCATTAAATAGTGTTTTTGTTAGTTTAATATTCAGGAATAGTTATTCTTTTATTTTTATTTTACATAGTTCAACTGTTTATTTGACCTAGTCAGTAAACATGAATCAGAATCCAATTAATTATTTTAGTAGTCCAATTGATAGTTTTTTTGTATACCAGGAAAAAATTGTGATTATAGTTTTAGCTCAATACATGTCAACATCAGAAGTATCAGGGAAAACTTCAATACGTTTTTGGTACAACTATCTCAAGTAAAAAATAAAGTTTAGTATTGTCTCCTCTGAAATTTGGATTAACAGTGACGATGTTCAATTTTATAATATTCCTGGTTACAGTAGTTTACATTTATGATTTATGTAATATTAACTACAGATCAGGAGGGGTTATTGTTATGTAGCTAATGAAATAGTGCTTGACAGCTAATTTATAAATTTGTAACCGCCGACATCCTAATTCTTAAAGTAAAATGTTGAAACATATTTTTCAATTTATTTTGTTTATAGTTATTCAGAAAAACAACTTCTCGATGAGTTATCAGAATTTTTGGTGTCTTTATCAAACCACACGATTATAGCAGGTGACATAAATACCAATACTTTAGACAACTCTGCAATTACTCAACGTTATTTAATTTTGCTTAGTAGTTACGGTTTTCAGTAAATGATAACAACTGTTACTAGAAGATCTTCTGACTCATGCTTAAACCACATTTATGTTCGGCATAACAGTTCAGAACAGACATATTTGATTTAGATGTGACTGATCATTGTTGTATAGCTAGTGGTTGCTCAAAGATTGTCCTCCGTCTAATAAAAATAGTATTGTTACAAGTAAAACATTAATTAAAGTGTATATTGATTTTAACTGGGTCAATTTTATGTTGGATAATGTAGATTGGAGTGAATGTTATAACATGCAAGATGTAAATTAGTGTTTAGATAAGTTCCATAACATATTAAGTGAAATTGTAGAAAATTCTAAACATGAGATCAATTTATGTAGCAGTTATAATGAGTCAAAGATAATCAGTCCTTGCATGAACAACAAAATAATTAATGGTTTCAAAAAAAAACTTTACTCAATTTTCAAAAAAAGACCTTACGATACAAATGTTAGTAATTATTATAAGTTATTGTTAGTTCTGTTGGCGCTAATGCGCGGTATATTAAGGATAGGAATGAACTATTGATATTAAAACGAAAACGATATGAAAACACTTGTATTTTGTTCACAAATACTGTTTATTCGTTCGAAAATAGTGGACTGTACTAAATTATGATAATTAAACTAACTATAAAAACAATGGCCATACTGAAATTCCAACTTCTCTAAAAAAAACAATTGCCTAGCAACCAAAATTATAGAAATATAAAACATATGTTAAATTAAGTTTAAATATAAACATTAAATCAATCAATACACAAAGGTATTAAAAAAACATCTGTGGAATGAATAAACATTCAAACAAACAAACAAATATTCTCCCCCCCTTGGAAGTGTACTTCCAAGCAAAATGTACAAATTATAACTAAAATTAATATTAATCTAATATAACTAAAATGTTACAAAACAATATTGATAAGCTGCATTACATCCACGGACAAAAATAATAGCAATTTTACAAACATATAAAAGACAAACAAAACTTTCTTTTCATTACAACTCTAATAAATTTGACAATATTGTGATGAAAGTAAACAATTTATGAAACACTTCATAGCAAACATGACATCTTTATATAAACAAAACATATATACAAAATAACCCAAAAATGAACACATAATCATAATTATTAAAAAAAATTTAGCACAAATAATTGAAATTCACTGTAGCCACAGATTAAAAACTTGAAGTTTAAGAGTACAGACATAATACACAAGAAAAATAGCAATACAGTAATATTTGATACAGTAAAAAAATGCATGACATTAAATTTGCAGTAAGCTTTGACAAGTTATTTAAGCTGAGTTAATTATTTGACAAAATAATTATTTGGATATACTCTATGAATAAGGTAAACATTTAACATATTTCAAACACATAACAAAATACCAACGAACAAAGAATACAACAAATGGCAAACAAAAATATAAACTAGATTTGGACAAATTACATAAATTTGTCTTTATAGCAGCACTGCACATGACTGACCATTTATACATTGCACTCACATTACTGCCCATCAGCTGAAGAGTCCCTTTTGGTAAGACGCAGAGTCTGTTGGTCGCTCTCTTGTAGGTTCCAGGTGAAGTCCTGATGGTAGCTACACGAACTCTTCCATCTCCTCCAAGATGTACTGCAGCAACCCGTGCTGTGATCCATCTCAGAGGTAGAATGTTGTCCTCCTTGACGACTACTAGTTGTCCAACATGGATATTGGTCTCATCCTTTCTCCACTTAGGATGTTGTTGCAATGAAGACACGTATTCTTTAGACCACCTGACCCAGAAAAATCTTCGTATATCAGAGAGGCATCTCCGATAACCCTCCTCAGATGATGCTTTACTGCTTTGACTCCAGCTTCCCAAAGCCCTCCAAAGTGGGTTTGAGGTGGAATGAAGTGCCAAGTCATAAATTCAGCTGAAGTGATGTCCACGAGTCTTCTTCTTTCTTCTTGGGAGGTTCCTTAGTTCTTTTAGCTCGTTGTTGGCTCCAACAAGATTCTTCCCATTGTCCAAGAATATGTTGGTGCATATACTTCTTGATATGAAACGCTTCAGGGCTGCAAAAAATGCTTCCATTGTCATGTCAGATATAAGTTCAAGGTGAATGGCCTTTGTTGACAGGCACACAAACACAACGATGTATCCTTTCGTGCGAGCAGAGTTCTTTTCTCTTTGAAGATTTAACAAACACTGAGCCACAAATATATTTCCAGTGTTTGTGAATAGCCTGCACACTTGCAATCTGTGTGTAGGTAGATCTCCCATCTGAGGCTGATGGATCCTTAGGTTTGCTCTAAAACAAGTTATGCAGTTGTGAACTATTTTTCTTGCTGTTTCTCTACCTATGAGAGGCCAATACTTTTATCTCAGTGATGCTAAAAGAAGTTGTGGAGCTGCATGAAAGTTTCTAATATGATCTTGTTTGATGATGAGATAAATTAAGTGAGAATTTGATGATAGGAGGATGGAATGTTTCTGGTCTATTGAGATTGGTGCATTCTTGATTCTTCCACTAACTCTCAGCAGTCCTGAGTCGTCCATGAAAGGTTTTAATGGAAGTATTTTGCTTAATGCATTGTTTTGATTGAAATGTAGAGTAGTCTTATGGAATATGAAGCTGTTGGTTTATTTTCAAGAGAGAACTGATATGGCGTCTTGGAGTTCTTGTAGTTGAAGTGGATTAGTGCACGTATTAGTTTCTTTCCAATTGTTCAATCTACGTATGAATCTAAGACCAAGCTGTTAATCGTTGAGCTCGTACTAAAGATGAATATCGACTGATGTCGATGATTGGATCTTTGACTAGACTAATGAATGTCGGCAGTGGCGTAGCCAGGATTTGTCTGAGGGGGGGGTTGCTTAGTGGGGCCAGGGGGGCACACCCCAGTCAAAAGGGGGGTCCCGGCCCTCCCCCGGAAATTTTGGAAAATCTACGTTAAAACTCGTGCATTTTAAAGCATGTTCGTTGTAATTTTCTTTTAATCCGAATTGTCCAAATCCTGATAGTTTTATTTGGATTTGAAATATTTTTAGCATAATACAACTTTTGAGTAGAAGGTAAAATAATCTAAGATAGAACAGACAGAGTTATCAATGGGAGGTCTAAGTTAGTTGTAATTGTGAGTAAAATTCAAACACATTTTTAGTGAAACACTGATAATTTGGCCTCCCATCAAGTGTAAAGAAAAGGATATAGATAAATAAAACAATTATTTTACAAAAGCCGTTTTATTTACAGCAGATTAAATACGTAATATTCACTACTGGGTGGCCTACTTGTCCAGTGAGTTGAAATGAAAAGTAAAATTAAAATTACATATAAAATCAATAGTAATATAAAGTTGTTTAGATACAAGAGAGTGAAAATCACAAATAAATCCCACTTTATAGAGACAGAGAGTGAATAGTAATGATTTTTGAGTAAGGTATTTTTCACAATTTAAAGTCCAACCTTCGTGGTCTTATTGAAAATATGTTTAATACATCTGACGGCCTTATGTTAATGTCTCGATGGATGTTCATGAGGGCCAATCCATTTAGGCGGTTGTCACTCGTGGAGTTCCTCAGGTACGTTTTTAGCCGTTTTAAACTGGAAAACGACCGTTCACTGGAAGCAGACGTCACCGGGATAGTAGCAAATATCTTCAGTAGGGAGAATATGGCAGGCAACTTGTCCTTGTCACACATGATGAGAGCTTCAATTGCGCCTTTAGGTTTATCCTGTGATGCAAGCAAACTGTACCAGATATACAATTCTCCTAAGGCACTGTCTTCACTGCATCCTAAGTCAACTTGGTATTTGTTCGTGAGTGTTTTCATTGCTTCTTCGTCTTCATCAGTTGGATTCATCTGGTCTTTTCGTGGCAAGAGACACATAAAAGATTTCAGAACAGTTTTGTGTGCCATGAAACGATCGTTCAGCTGAGTTAAAAAGCTATCCAAAAAAGGGACATATAAAGACACTCGGTAGTACTCTTCCGCATCAGTTGTTTCCACATTGCACCTCTGTGTTTGGCGCTTTGCTATGCGTGGTGTAGAAATGGGAGTTTCCATAAAAGAAGCCTTTTACTCTGCTTTAAGGACAATTTTCTTAAATTCTTTGTCAGCATTGTTTCGAAGTTTTGATATTCTTTCCTCAACAACTGCAGCATAACCAAACGCCCTTGCAATGTCAAGTTCTTCTTCCTGGAAAAAGTGGCTCAAAGGCGCACTTAAACTAAAGACCTTGTTCAAAACATGTAATGCAACAAGAAATTCGGAGTTCTGCATAGCGCTCAACAACTGGTGGGCATTAGTGGA
>JAQJVL010009818.1:0-14677 GCA_035578905.1 Stictocephala bisonia | reverse complement strand
TTTTTTTCGTGTTGATCGAAAATCCCGCCGCTTGTGAAATCAGATCTGTGATTCGTTTTCTGAATGCTAAGAAAGTGAAACCGATTGACATTTATCGGCAAATTTGCGAGGTTTACGGACAAAATGCGATGAGTGATTCAATGGTGAGAAGATGGGTCCGACAGTTTAATGAAGGACGTAATGAAGTGCATGATGAAGAACGAAGTGGGCGTCCATCTTTGATTACAGAAGAACTGTTTCACACGATTGATGAGAAGATCAAGGTAAACCGTAAGTTTACAATGAGTGCTCTCGCTATGGAATTCCCCCAAATCTCACGATCATTAATTCATGAAATTGTTACCGAAAAACTGAAATTTCGAAAACTTTGCTCACGTTGGGTACCGAAAATTCTTACTGAGCAACACAAAACACAACGGATGGGTAGTGCACTTCAGTTTTGGCTGGGACGTGTTTGACCATCCTCCGTACAGCCCTGACCTCGCTCCTAGCGACTTTCATCTGTTCTTACATCTGAAGTCTTTCCTTGGCGGTCAACACTTCAATGATGACGAAGAGCTGAAAGAAAATGTTTCCAAATGGTTGAAGACACAGGCGGCAACCTTCTATGAAGAAGGCATAGAAAAACTTGTGCCACGCTATGACAAATGCCTGCAAAATTTCGGCAGTTATGTAGAAAAGTAGTTTAAGAGTTGTAGATTTTAGTGCAATAAATATTTTTTCTGTATCTGTAGACAAATTATTTTTATTACCAAACGGAACTTACTTTCTGGACGTACCTCGTAGTCTAAAGTAAATAGATAAGCTGAGTTAAACAGGTCTTTATCCAAACAAGCAGAATTATTTCCTTTGTAATATATAAAAAATCAGCTTTAATATTATGATTCACAAAAATATAAACCAATATGAGGAAGATTTGAATATATTTTATAAACCCAGTGGTACAAGTAACAATAATTCACTTAATATTATATGCAAATATTCGAAGTCTGAGACAAAATTTTCAAAATTTTATTGCAGAATTGAAGTTAATTAAAGGTAGAATTCATATTATTGTGCTTAGCGAGATTTGGGTAATGAATAACAAAGTTAATCTGTACAAAATTCTTGATTATAATAATTTTAGCTGTTGTAATGACAGTTATAGGTCAGGTGGAGTCACGTGTTATGATTACAAAGAAATAGACGTTACCCAAGTAGATATGCAAATGGTAACGGGTGACCTATTATTTTTAAGAATAAAATACCATAATATTTATTTTAACTTACTGTGTTTATACAGACTTCATAAATTTTCAGAGAATAGTTTTATACATGAATTGTCCAATGTTATCTCAAATATACAAAACGATATTATTTATATTGGAGACATAAACATAGATCTTTTGTGCGATAAAACTATGTATATAATTATACTAGCTTACAAGAAAATAATGGTTTGGCATCACTGATAAATAATCCTACGAGAATTACTGTAAATTCTAAAACTCTTGTTGATCATATTTTTATCAGACATAAAGTTATTGATGACTTTAAAAGCGCAATTTTTGACAGCTGCCTCACAGACCACTGCCTCTTAGGTATAAAAATAAGATATCACTCTAGATTTAAGGACCTGTATAGTAATGACAACATGTTTTGTAATAAATTTGATTACTCTAAACTTAAAATGAATCTTAGTAAAGTTAAATGGTAGGAATGTTGTACTTCTCAAGATATAGATAGTAGTTTTAAAAAATTTATGAGTATTAATGTTAGAGTTAAATAACTGCAAAATATCAAACACTGTCAATAAATTAGTTAAAGCTAAGAAAGTTAGTCCATGGCTGAATTCCAAGCTGCTTAACAAACTAAAAAGAAGAAAGAAATTATATAACATGGCCAAAAAACGGCCGTACGATAGCAATTTTTATTATAAGAAATTCTGTAAAATGCTAAAGAATGATTTAGACGTAGCAAAAAATGAATACCTAACAAATAAAATTAATAACTGTAATGGGGATTCTTCACGATATTGGAAAATAATAAACAGTGTAATTAAAGGTACAAATAACAAAAACGTGAGTAAAGTAGAGCTTGATAGTGGAGTTTTGATAACCGAGCCTAAGCAAGTAGCGGAAGAGGTAAATCAATATCTTATCTCGATTCAAGGTCAGACCAATAATACTGGAACTACAAACTTTGATCTCTGCATGCCGGGCCGAGCCTTTCCCGTATATCCACAATCTTTTTTTATAACACCAGTAACAATTCCTGAAATGCTAGAAGTTATAAAAAAACTAAAGAACAAAAAGTCTACAGGTTTCGATCAAATATATGTTCAAACAATTAAAACTATTGACTGTCATGTTTTGAAACAGGCAAATTTCCTGAAGTTTTGAAAAAAGTACTATTATACCATTATTTAAAAAGGGATCCTCAGTAAAAATGGATAATCTAAGACCCATAAGTTTAACCCTTATAGTGCCAGGAATCGCTGTCAGCGACACCCCTTACTAGTGCGAGAAATGCCAGCGTCGCTGTGAGAGACGCGCTGTATTTGTTATAGTGCATCGTTATGTTTTATTAAATGGCCGCCAGAATAATACCAGACGCTTTGCCAATGACCGCTGCACGCAGTTTCGCTCTTGGACTGTGTCTAGATGACGTAACTGTTCCGTGACAGACACGTAACTATTAGTTATAAGCCTGTATGTCGCTTAGCAACCAATTTGTAATGTTTTATTTATAATTTTGTAAAGAGATAATTTTAGAAGTTTAGTAAATGAAATTATATGTATTAGTTCAGTTTTAAATACTCTATAAAATGCCGTTCAGGACAATATTCTAAAATAAAATTATAACTAACATACGGACCTTCAAACTTGAAAAAAAAAAAATATAAAAAATTTTTTTTCTCAAGGTTTTAAGAAAAAAATAAAATTTATTACAAAGAAAGGTTAAATATATATACATAGCTCTATAGACCACTTATTGCTCTTTCATTTAAAAAGGAATTTATATAAATTTGACTAAAAACATTTTTGTCTAAATAAATATGACTAAAAACACATGACTAAAAATATGATTCTATAAATTTTTACCTGGAACCTTATATTTTTGCCAAAATTGGCCTGGCACTTTTCGCATAGGAAATGCAAAAATGGCCCGGCACTATAAGGGTTAATGTCAGTGTTTTCAAAGATTTTTGAGAAACTTATGAAAAAAAGACTTAATAAATATCTAAATAATATTAATTTGTTCAGCCAAAACCAGTTGGGTTTAGGAAAGGTCTGTCTACTGAGGACGCCTTAGCTGTAGTAACACAACAGATTCATGACAGTTTTAATGCAAATTATAAGACAACAGGTTTATTCATTGATTTCAGAAAAGCATTTGACCTTGTGAATCATGATATTTTGCTAGCAAAATTGGAGGCTATGGGAGTTAGAGGAAGTGCTTTGAAATGGTTTCATAGTTTTCTTACTCAACGCTTACAGCAGGTTAGAATACAAAACCATTATAGTTCATCTGTATTCATAAAAACTGGAGTGCCCCAGGGATCCGTATTATCTGCGACATTGTTTTTAATTTTTATAAATTACTTGCTACAATTACCCTTTCATGGCCACATAAGTGTGTTTAGAGACGACATTGCACTTTTTTACTCAGAAAAGGACCAAAATGAAATTCAATTACAGGCAAACGAACATTTAAAACTATTAAGCTCCTGGTGCATTTCTAAAAAAATGGAAGTTAATGTGGGTAAAACCAAATATGTAAATATTAACTTGTCGAACAGTTTTAATTTCACATCAGAAGTGAAATACCACGTATCTAATTGTTTAGAAATAAACTGTAGCTGTGAGAAAATTGAAAAAGTCGATAAATTTAAGTATCTTGGGTTAATCCTGGACCAAAATTTAAATTGGGAAATACACACAACTGATTTATACAACAAATTGAAATCAGTAATCAAGATTTTTTTATTTTTACGTAATTTCTGTAACACAGAGCTACCATTGATTTTACTATACATAGAAGATAGTTCCATCCAATGTTAAATATTGAGGCACGAAAAATGAGAGCGACCGTGCTGCAACCTGTCGTCAATCAAGTTAAAGAGGTCGAAATTGCCTCCAGTTTCGACTGTTCGGTTGCACAACCTGTGAGTAGTAAAGGAACTAATCACTCCCTCTCATTCCCCCATTCTCTCTCTCTTTCTCTTGAGACGCTCATCCGGAAGTACTTGTCTACTGTCGCCCCTCCACCTGTCTACTGTCGCCGATTGGCCTTGATAGTGGGTCAAAGTGGGATATTGTTCCGTGCTGTGGTTTATCTTACACGGAAAGGAATCGCGATCTTTTATTTAGGCCTTAGGGGTTTGTGTATATGAAAAATGTTAGGGGACATATTTTTTTTATTTTGTCAATGTAAATAACAGTGTGTTACAGATGTTTAGTTAAAACATTACGCATTATCTAAAATCAGGTGACTTGACAAGACATAGGGAATATAACAGAAACGGCGACGACTCCTTTTGCTTATTTTATGTGAATGACCAAACAGCCAGAGCGGTCCACACAGCGCTGACTGTGGTCAACAAACATATGCATAAGTATATCCACACAATTGGACTATTAAAAAAGATTCTACTAAAAGCCAAGCGCATTGAGATTCTACCAAAAACGCTGTAATCTTTCCGCGAGCTCAACAGACATGTTATTGATTCATCCCCACCACATCATCAAGCACATCAGCCTTGATTAAATCCAACGAGAGCGCATTGAGTTACAAGACGGAACAATCACGACAGACCCAAGCGTTATCGCAGATGAGATAAACAAATACCTTATCGCTGTCCAAGCCGACCGACCTCGTACAGTTCCCACATCGACTCTCCCACCTATTCATTCTTATCCACAATCATTCTTTATAGAGCCAACTACTGTAAATGAAATAAAACAAATAGTGAAAAATTTAAAAAATAAAAAATCAACAGGTTTTGATTTGATTAGTGTTCATTTATTAAAATTCATTATAGATGAAATCGCTTCAGTACTGGTTTATGTAATTAACGTCAGTTTTAGTACTGGCATTTTCCCTGAAATTTTGAAGTTAAGTTCAGTTGTTCCAATATTAAAGAAAAATAGTTCTATTCAATTAGACAACATAAGACCCATTAGTTTGCTCTCTGTTTTTTCCAAACTTATTGAAAAAATAATGGTAAAGAGACTGCACAAATATTTAGATAATTTAAATTTTTTTAGCAAACGTCAATTTGGTTTCGTCAGGGGAAAATCTACAGAACATTCCTTAATATCCATAACAGAAAACATTTATAGTAGGCCTAGTTTGAATTCCAGATTGAAATGTACAGGACTTTTTATAGATTTCAAAAAAGCATTTGATTTAGTTGACCATGACATTCTGTTAAACAAGTTAGAATACGTAGGAATTAGAGGTATTGTTTTGAGTTGGTTTAAAACTTTCATTATGAATAGAAAGCAACAAGTTAAGTTTCAAAATACCTTCAGCTCAGCTAAAACAGTTGAATCTGGAGTTCCCCAAGGATCTGTGACATCTGCTGTCATGTTCTTAATTTTTATAAATGATTTTTGACACTACGTTTTAATGGAAAAATTACAGCTTTTGCGGATGATATAGCTATTTTTTACTCACATGAGAATGAATTAAAAATTAGTGAACAAATAAATAGTGACCTATTATTATTACGTAAATGGTTCCTCATTAACAAAATGCAAGTTAACGTCAACAAAACTAAATTTGTAAATTTCAACTTTCAAAATTTTGATTTGCCAATTCCTCTGAAATTCCATTCTCCATCTTGTAACATGAGTCTTTGTAAGTGCCAACCATTAGAAAAAGTACACAGTTTCAAATATTTAGGAATTACATTGGACGAAAAATTTACTTTTGAACAACATATTTCCAGCTTACATAAGAAAATTAGATCTGCTACTAGAAAGTTTTATTTTTTAAGAAATGTCTGTAGTATCGAAGTGTTAAGATCTCTTTATTTCGCTTTAATTAAATCCAGATTGCAGTATGACCTATTGTGCTGGGGTGGAAGCTACAAATATTTAATAAACAAATTAAGAACAACACAAAATTACTTTCTAAGGATGATTCTAAAGAAGACTAAGAAAGAAAGCTTTCCCTCTTTACAGTCAATTAAAAATTCTACCCCTTCAGCACCTTTTTATATTTAAAGTATTAAGATTGTTTTTTATTAGAAGTGGAAACATACGGAACACTAATTTATGCTACACAACAAGATTTATACAGAACAAAAATTACAGAACAAAAGTAAACAAAGCCATTTTTAAATGTTCACTTGCCTACTTAGGACCAACATTTTTTAACTTTCTTCCACTTGATATTAAAAATGCAGTTAATTTGAAAACTTTTTGTAAAAAATCAACTTCTTGGCTTTCACTGCAACAAGACGTAAGCTATTTTAATATTGATATAACATAAAATGATTTGTTTGTTTTGTTCTTGACTGGAAGCCATTGTCATAAAACACAGTACAACTCTCTTGTTCACGTTTTTAAATAATTTGTGACTATAGTTTTAGATTATTTGTATACTTTAATTGAATTATATTTTCAGGAATTTTAATATTGATATAACATAACATGATTTTTTGTTTTGTTTTGTTCTTAACTAGAAGCCATAGTCATGAAACACATGTACAACTGTCTTGTTCACGTTTTTGAATTATTTGTGTCAATAGTTTTAGATTATTTTTATACTTTAATTGAATTATATTTTCAGGAATTTTAATACAGTGGAACCTGGCTAATTCGAATTTTTCTTTAATTCGAATTATTTGGTTGGTCCCTAGGATTTTGTATGTCAACAATGTTAAAATATTGTGGATATTTCGAACTTTTTGTTGGTTAATTCGAAGTTTTGATGTCAACAACAAACAATTAAAGACGGTTTCTGGGCAGTTTAGACAGCGGCGGTGTGTCATTGTTCCGTCCCCTCATTAGCGCCGGACAGCTGCGTGCTATTTTCGTCTAAAACTTCCGCCTTCACACCCCATCTTAACGGGATGGTTGGGACGGCTACCTGCTACGTAGTGTCCCAGGTCAGTGCCCTCCCACCCCACCCCCACTTTCCAGTTGTCTTGTGTCTATCACAGCGACAGTTTCGTCGGTTCAGTTGCCAATTGAATTTCTGACTGTCAAATCCGTGCCGTCCGGTCATGTTGTGCTTGTGTATCCTTGTTACTGTATGTTGTTAAGAGAAACTGTTTTTAGTTTGAACTTGTGTGTACTGTACTGTAGTGTGTGACTTATTGCAATGTCATCATCCAAAACTAAATTAACCTATAAATCGCTAACTTTGGCCGAAAAAGTAGTGTTGATTAGGGAGGTGGAGAAAGGCGTAAAGAAGAAAGCCGAGATCGCCAGAGACTTTGGTATCCCACCAAACACATTATCGACATTTTAAAAAAATAAAGACAAAATTTTGAGAAGTCAAAGTGAAAGTGGACAAGGACGAAAACGAGTGAGGGAACCGGACAACCCCGATGTGGACAGCTGTGTTTTGAAATGGTTCAAACAGGCGCGGGACAAAAAAATTCCAGTAAGTGGCACCATTATGCGTGTTAAGGCTGAACAGTTTGCTAATGAATTGGATAAACATAATTTTAAAGTCAGCACAGGATGGTTGGATGGTTTTAAGGAGAGAAACAACATTTCCTTTAAATCAATTTGTGGAGAAAGTAGTGCAGTTAACAAGTGCGATGCAGATCAGTGGAAGAAATACTTGCAAGAAATGATAGCAGACAGGGACCCTAAAGACATTTTTAACGTTGATGAGACTGGGCTTTTTTTAAGTGCACCCCAAATAAAACCCTTGCATTTAAGGTCGATAAGTGTCATGGCGGTAAACTAAGCAAGGAAAGAGTTACACTGCTTGTTGGAGCCAATATGGATGGAACAGAAAAACTTCCTCTCTTAATGATTGGAAAAGCGGCTAACCCCCGTTGTTTTAAAAATGTAAAAACAAAACCAGTATCCTATGAATCCAGTGCAAAAGCTTGGATGACCACTGCCATTTTGAAAAGTGGCTCTTGCAGCTTGACAAGAAGATTGGCAAACAAAAACGGACAATTATTCTCCTAATTGACAATTGCACTGCACACAACAGTATTCCACTTCTGGAGAATGTAAAAGTGCTCTATTTTCCACCAAATATGACGTCCGTTGTGCAGCCTATGAATCAGGGCATAATAAAAAATCTTAAACAATTCTACAGGAAATTGTTAGTGGAAAAGATTCTCACAGAGGAGGGAAATGCGCTTAAAGTCAAACTTGACATTCTGCAAACCTCAAGAATGTGCAAGCAAGCTTGGGATCAGGTCACAGCTAAAACAATTAAGAACTGTTTCAAAAAAGCGGGTTTAAGTAAAGAAGAAAGTGAAAGTGCCGAGATTGAAGCTGACAGTGACATTGTGAATGAACCGGTGCCAGCAGTCGATGGATGGGAGGAAATTGTGTCTGGTTCCATCACATTTGAAGACTTTGTCAATGTTGATGAAGATGTTGCGGTTTGCGGTGAACTCAGTGACGCCGACATACTCGCGGAGGTAAACAATGCGAACCTCGCTGCAGAAGACGACGCTGACGCATTTGGTGACGAGGATGCTGAACAACCAATCCCAACGGCGACAGAGGCTTCCAGTTATGTAAATAAACTAAGAATATTTTTCGAACACCAAAGCAATGCAAGTGATTCCATTTTTCAATCACTGGGTAATTTAGATTCATTTATTTTAGCAAAGAGAGTAAGGGCAATGAAACAACCTAAGATACGTGACTTTTTTTAAAATCTGTAAGTGAGAAATGACAGTACTGCCAATGTAACACTTTTGTTTTTATTGTATCTTTTGTAACTTTTTTTGTAAATAAGTATGTATATTTCAGTTCTTTTGTACAGTAACTCATGTTGATGTTTAATTTTATGTAAAATGGACACGTTTTAGTACTTTTTCTTGTAGCCTAAACTGTTTAACAATGCATTGCACTGTAACTAGGTACAATATAAGTTGTAATGCAGTACATACAATTCTTTGTTGTATTTAGTGTTAATTATATTGTGGAATTTTACAAGATTTATTTTTTTTTTTTTTTATTTGTCATTACTGTAGTTTGTTCACATAAAGTACAACAGCACAGAAATGTTACACTATGTTAAATAAAATTATGTTTTGTCTTTAAACATAAGGTTTGAGTAATATTTTTGCCCTTTTTTGTATAATTCAAATTTTTGGATAATTCGAATTTTTGTTATGGTCCCTTCAGATTCGAATTATCCAAGTTCCACTGTATTGATATAATATAAAATGATGTTTTTGTTTGTTTTGTTTTTGACTAAAAGCCATTGTCATAAAACACATGTACAACTCTCTTGTTCACGTTTTTGAATTATTTGTGTCTATAGTTTTAGATTATTTTTATACTTTAATTGAATTATATTTTCAGAATGTAAACACTGCAGGTGGCATTGTATGTCTTCTATTATGCAATTATATGTATTGCTAGACTCATATGTTTAAATGTTTTTTAAATATATATTTTTTCTTTATCAAACTGGTCACATAACTCGATATAGTGGCCAGTTAATTTCCAAGTAAGTACTATGTAAATAGATAATTGTCATTATTAGTTGGAAATAAATTCATTTATTCATTTATTCTTGGCATTGTTTGTTCTGTTTATTCTCACTTGTGTAAATAAGTCATATTCGAAGTGTTACAATTAAAAACGCCTCAGAGTGCGGCTATAGTTTATTTTGTTATTATTTAGACTCTGCAGTTACTTAAAATTAGTTATTTCTTTTGTTATTGCTGGTCACGCTACTTGTGAAGTGTTACCAGTGTAATTCCAGAGTGTCTTTTCCAGAGAAATTGAAAATATAAATAAATTGCAATTTATCCATACTTTCACATCTAGTAAAATAATAGAAACTTGCATGAAAACCAGATGTGTTAACTTTAATTATATTCGCCTTAGACATACTTTTTACATAGGTCTGATTCAATCAATGCTATAGAACGGTATTTTTGAAAGGGGGACATAAACAAAATTTACAATAATTTCAACATGATTAAAATAATGAAAATTGACTCTAAATCAGTCGTCTAGTCATCACGATAATATTTCCTAACCAATTTCAATTGACATTGAGATTGTTTTTCTCAAGAAGTAATAATAGAGTCATAACTTTATATTCTGTTAAAAACTGACCATTCACCAAACAATGAAATATTTTACAAAGAATCATGTAATTACTTGGAACCAAAAAATATGTTAATGTTAAAGACAGTAATAATAAAACAGACGTTTATAATAAAATGATAAATAATGCTATTTTAAATTAAATGCCTATACACAGATTGTCTGAATCAGGCCATAAGATGAAATCTATTTTTATCTTGTATAGAAGTAGATTAGTGGTTTTGTTATGATTTTTTCTAACCCTATCATGACATTTGAATCTAACCTGTGTTTTATATTTTGCCCAGTATTATTCCATATAAATATCATAGGCCTATTTCAATATTTATTTTGCCAAAGAAATAAATAATATCACATTTTTTAATATTTCACTATATTATATATTCCTGGAATATTTGCAGATTAATTTCATAATTGAAATGGGAGTCATTGATTGGATTTGAAAACAATTTATTTTTTAATCAATTACCGAATACGAAAAAATTAATGATTGAGTCCAAAAGTCGATTTAATCACCTAATCGATGGTTAAAATGCAATGAATAAAGATTTTTCAGAGGGGCTATATAATATGAAAATGTTTACTTAAATCAGCAGTAATTATCGCCAGCATTGCCGATAAGTTAGCGGTCTATTCAAGTGTGTCTTTACAAATACAAGGTGTGTTAATCATATAAATCAACATGGTGTTTAATTTATTCAGTTATAAATATTTCTTTATTCAATATGAATGTCAACTGAGTTTTACTGTAATAGTATCAACACAGTATTCTATATTATTCGAAAGAGATGCAAGCAAATGTAATAACAGAGAACCCGGATAAAAGTTGGCAATATTTATCAAAGCAGGACGTTGTTTGTGTGTGTGACCTGAGGAAGGAGAGGGCGGGGCGGCTGTCTGGAGAATGGGAGAGGCTGTCTGGAGAATGGGAGAGTGGGTTAAGAGGAGGGAAGTGAGAGAGGGACGGAAGAGCGTGCGAGAGAGAGAGGAAATAGGGCTATGCGCAGCGCAGCGTGGGGCCTCAAAACAGTTTTGGGGCCTCGCCACAACTCTCCCATATGGATGGAGTATCTCTTTATATAGTAAAATGAATGGAGCTACTGAGATCAATCTATTTTGCTCTTATTGACTCAAGAATGCAATATGGCTTTCATTGCTGGGGAGCAGCATATAAAGTCTTAATAGAAAAACCAAGAACAACTCAAAATCATTTTATCCGTGTAATGCTGCATTGTAACAAAAGGGAGAGCTCATTTCAGTTATTTACATATTTCAATGTTTTTCCAATCCAACATCTTTATGTATATAAATTATTAAGGCTATTTTATACACGAAGTGGCAATACTGGGACCACTGACCTTGTATACAAAACTCGAGGAAGTGAACAAAGAATTGTTAGGTTACCTAAAGTAAACAAAGCTTTTTTTAGACAGTCATTATTATTATTATTCATTATTCATTATTCATCTCTAAGATGCCGATCGTAGAGATATGGGCGAATATGAGGAGTGAATGAGTGTGATGAGTGTAGATGAACGAGTGTAGTCATTGTTACTATCTGAGTTCGACTTAGCTCAGAAAGGACTAGTTATTAATAGCCCAATAGCCAGGGCAACTATGGGACCTACAGCTTTACGTGGAATCCGAACTACATAGTATTGGTCTGATTTTCAGCTGTCTGACACTCAGTTCTCTTCACTTCACAACATCCGAACCTTGACTACCATTCAACCCGGACACTCCAGACTTCTCTAGTAGTGTCTACGTAGATGACAACCATTGAGCGGACGCCGCGTCGTTATTAAGAGAACCGAGCATGGAACCTATCGCCTACAATTTCCCAAACACTTTGTCCCCAAGTAGCTGGGCTACAGCACTAGCCACCAGTGCCGACATTACAATACATAGAGCCCAAGAACTTCAACCAACTGCCACATGACATCAAAGTCTCCCAAAATTTAGCCACTTTTAGCAAAAAACTTGAAAAATTGGCTATGGTCCCAAGAGGATATTTCCAGCCTAAATTATGTTTTATCTTAATGTTATTAGCTTGCAACTGAATCTTTTGGTGTGTACAAGCAAACAAATATGTATTGTATACATGTATTTGTAAATGTATATAGTTTGTGTATATAAAAATGTGTGTAAATTTATTTGCGTTGTATTTAATTACAAACATGGAAGTTTTTAATTTTAGACACCACTAGGAGAGGCATTTGGTTTATTTTCAATTTTTGTACAAGACTGGACTGGACTCAAGTTTATTAGTTTATTTTATTTTTTAAGTGTTGCGTTGACCATCAGTACTGGAAATCGTGGTCAACGTAAATTCCGAAACTGTATTTTTTTTTTGTAATGTAACATTTACTGTGGAATAAATCACTATTATCATTATTATTATTATTATCAGGTTATATGCAGGTTTGCATTACGCGGTACCGAGGGTTATTACCATGGACTGATGTATTGCTCAGTGTGAACTCAGCATCGGGCCAGGCAACTTCATATTCGGTGAGCATGTTGGGTTGTTCCAACTCGACCTAGACGTGCAGATCGATCCGATTCCTGCGTTTTCGGCCTGTGCTAATCGTGTTCATTGACTTTCAAGTTTGTTTACACGTTAGTACAGTTATATTATTGTGTAAAGCAGTAAAGCCTTAGCTATTCCAAACGATGTAAATAAATATTTTATGTACTGTAACAACTAACAAAAACAGTGTTTTATGTGTTTTTACGTATATTTGGTGCAATTTCGGAAGTTATATAAACGGAGTGTGTGACAAATCTGACGTAACGTGCTGACCCCGCGGATCCACGAACCGAACTGTGACGTCACCTATGAAGCCATTGACAGATTTTTTTGTCATAAACAGTCTTCTAATGTCATAAGGAAAGTTTATCAAATTACTTTATATGTTAGCTCCTGGGATTTTATATATATATATATATTTCCTTTAGCAGTCAATGTGTTAAAAGATTCTTCATGCAAGTAATTGATGACACATTAGAATAACTTACTTGCATGTTATTCTATGAAATAAACTATGAATTAAGGGTTCCATCAGAGATAAATTCTTAACCCAGTTTTATCTTCATTGTTTTTAAATGACTTACTTATTCGCAAATGGCATCACAAACTGCAATCTCAAACAGAAAAAGGAATTAGAAGTGAAATCATATCCAAGTAAATGTCATGTCTAAATCTTTAAACAAATTAAAAGTGGAAGTAAATAAATTTTCAAAAAACTACAATTTTTATTTAAAACACCAAGGAGAATGAGGTCTATTGTTATTGATAATGACACTCTTCCACATTATTGTTGACAGTTTATTATCAGTTTGGATGTAAAGTGACTCAAAGTGATCTAAACAACTACCAAACACAATAACACAGAATAAAGCTTAAGTTTAAAAAAATGATAATAGAATGTGTCTCTACATTTTGTTAATGTTAATAATAAATTATTACATTGAATATAATGTATGTTTATTTTGTAACCTTAGCAAATTAACGCATACAAAAAGGTCGTTGAAGTTGCAATACATTTGTGTTATTACTTCCTGTAATAAAGATATTTGTTTAATTGTTAAGTATTAATGGTTGAGAAAGTTTTCATAATAATTGGCTGATTCCTGAATAATACTCATGAAGTTCTCACACTTAGTAGATAGGTTTGACAGCAACTTATGTACTTCTAAAGAGGATATTTTGCACTTACATGGTAAAGGCAGCTCCTTATCACAGGCGAGCTTGGCACCAAGAGGATCTTCAAATTCGATCCTGGATATTTCTTCAACCTAAAAGAGAAAAAATATATTGATTATGAAATGAAAATAGATTTTATTTCATAATCAATAAATGAAAATGAGAGGTGAAGTTAGGACCTGCAAGTCTCCTCCTTCTCTTGATTTTACATTACCAGATGTTGTAAATCAAGCAATGGAGGATAATTTTTACAGTTTGTATTATAAGTGGTCTTATTCTAAAGGAAAAGCTATTTTAAAGTAAAAAGATGAGTGTTAGTTAAACTGGAATAGATTAATAATGCATATAACAGCTACTTTTATACTGGTACAAATAAGGATGGTAATGAAGTTTAATTTATTATAATATAACAAGCATGAGAGTAAATTCCAATAAATATTAGCAGTAATAGAATGAAGTAATATTGAAAGCAAATTTCAATACCTTTATCTTTCTTTATTGGGAGTGAAAAAACTGTCCATGTTACTTACCTTATCATATAGAAGTTTATTGTCTATGGTTTGAGGATTTTCTTTAGTTATTTCAGTCTTAATTTTATCAATGATCATAACTAAAATTTAAAAAATTAAAAATTTTTTTTAAAAATCTCCCAAAAAGACCCCTGAAAAAAAAAACCATAAAATTTTTTTTTTACTTGGTTTTTTTAAATTATTGT
>JAQJVL010009817.1:0-14694 GCA_035578905.1 Stictocephala bisonia | reverse complement strand
TACTGTTAAAATAAAACATTTGATAAAATTGAAAAAATTCATTTTAAACACCACAGTGAACTAAATAAATTACTAGAAGTAGACTAATGTGCAGTATTATATAAAGAAATAATACTAATCAAATTAAATAATTTCATAATATTTATCTGTACAAATTTATTCCATCCTGCTGGTTTTGATTGATGTTATTGCAACCAGCTGCGGTAGCTCAATTGCGTTTGGAAGATAGGAAGACTAAGGACAAGTTTTTGAAATTCAGCTGACGCTCAGCTTCAGTCTAGAATTATGCAATTGCCGTCTAGAACTTAGATTGCTGTGTGTCTTCTCTATTTTATTTTTTGCTCTGTGGACAAACACCACAATACTCTGTTCTCTATCCTCAGTAACATTTTGAAGTCAGGCCATCACCCTACGCATTCATCCTAAACTGTTCAAGTAATGTCCATATCAATGACAACTATTCATAAGGTCAGTTTCACTATTGCTTCTGCCTTGAGGTCATTACTCGATCTATAAATATTATTGTTGTTTTGTATCTTTATACACAACACAAAAGAATTAAAATTGAAAACACATTTAAAATATGGATGTGCACCAACTTTTTTGCACTCACAATATGCATGCCAAGAAGAGCAATAACATGATCCTTTCTACTGATCAACAATGTAAAGCCTTACCTGTGAATTATAATCATTCGTTAAAAGGTATTATACAGCATGTACTTGTCTAGAGACCTCAATGTAAATTGTACCTAATCGATATTCCAATTTATTCACTACATTTCAGGCCATATTCTAAAGAGCTGTCAAGTTTTGAATTTGCACACTTGTTTTTTTATTTTGAATACTGGATGTCCTACATAAAATAAGAATACATGTTTGATGTTTTTAAGATTAAACTGACTTGGCATAGTTCTGGGTTTAACTATTTAATAATGTTAAACTAATGTTTCATGTGTGAGATATCATAAGTCAGAAAGTAAATAGGAATAATAATACAAACAATGTAGATTATTTTGCTATAGGCCTAGTATATGAAGTTGATGTATCTGAACGAATGACGTCTATGATACTTACTTGGTAATAATAAATGGAATTAGATGACCCAGATGCATTGTGTCAGATGAAGGACCCCGGCCAGTATATAAATAAAATGGCTTTCCTTGTTCTTTCAAGTTGAGGATTGTGTGCATATCTCTATGAGAAAAAAATATTCCTCTTTTCAGTAAATGATGAACATCTTTTCCTGTGACTTTTTTCCATCGTTCTAAAAGATTACTATCAATTTTAGAACTTCCGAATCTAACTGAAATAGGAATTAACAATCAATTTTTATTCACACAATAATTTTAATCAATTTATTGGTTACTAACTTATTCACATAAATAACACGACATTAAGCCTAGTTACTTACCACTGACGCTTTCTCAATTATGTACTGAATTTAATTTTGGAATGAATTTAATTTCTTTAACTCATACAGACCTTGTTAACATTTCTAGCCATTGATAATTATCAAGCTTATTTTAAATAAAAAAATGTTAGCTATCAAATTTTCTAGTTTGTTCTATTGATTTTTAAAATAGCCTATAATTCTTATATTCATTATGTACAAGTTCTCTGAATTTTAGAGGGTTTTGCATAGGATTAAGATTTGATATTGGACTATTATGTGTCTGTTTTAGAACAAAATAATAGGTTTAATTCATAAAAAAAAGAATCTTTTAAATAAAAGAGCGAATAAAATAGTTTAATTTGATAGTAGGGCCAAATTATAGCTTCCGAAAATAAATTTTCTTTATGATAAATGGTAAAATATAAGTTTATACCTATTGAAGAGGTTGATTTCAAGCACAGAAACCTTGTATTTTGCCGAAATATCGGAAAACTTGGTTTTTATTTGCTAGTGAAAACACAACTTTTTTACAAATCATTAATTTTCACCATTCCGCATGTTTTATTTATTCTGAAAAAAATATACAGTTGGTTTAACAATAAAATCATTTTTCATTCCCGAAAAATACACTTTTAACTTCCCTAATCTGATTTATCCTAAGTTAATCATCCACATACTCAATAAAAATTCATAATTTGTTTTAAACCGGGAGCCTATAAGCCTTCTCTCCGAGGTGAATATACATGAATTTGTTTTTGTGGTGTCATAGCTTTTATTATCATGGTGTATATTGTCACTTATGTAAGTAACACCGCTTTTTGTTTGATGTTTTATTTTATAGAATTTTTTTTCAGTTTCCACGACAACACCAGTGTTTTAGTTCAAATTATAATATGTAACTTCTTTAATATTCATAATAAAATTATGTAAAAGACATGAAAAGATTCAGAAAGAAAAGCTGGTTTTAAGTCACCTCTTGAATCAGACCAATAATAAGTTAGATTGAAATAACATGCAATCAAATAGGCTGGTATCAAGTGACTCCGATTGCAGGGGTTACTTGAACCGCTAACAAAAAATTTTTATGACCATTTTAAAAATATTATATTCTGTACCTAAGACTGCAATAACCTTATAAAAATATTAATTCTAAAATGTTTGGTTACAAAACTATAAGAGTGTAAACTTCAACAGTGGTATCAAGCCACTCCAGTTAACGGAAACCTACTGTAAGGTTAATGAAGTGTTTATACGGATGAAAATTATAATTTTTAGGGAAAACCGATTCCATATTCCTGTTTAGGGTAGAAAACAGCTAGCCTACATTATATGAAAAAAAAATAATTTTCAAATAGGCCGAGCCAATGACAATTTTTAAACAAATCCTTTTTTCAATATACTTGCAAATATCAAGTTTTCAATTTTACTACTGAAGAAAAAATGTACTAGCAATAAAATTATCTCTTCTGAAGATCTAACTCAATTTTAGCCACTTTGATACAGTAGGCTAGGCTTTGTAGGGTTAAATTAATAACAAATAATGTAATTGCATTTATTACATTGGTACCAATTAACAATTACCAATTGGTCGGTAGCGTAGTTGGTTCAATCCCAGCTTTATGTGCTAGAGGTTGTCAGTTCGATCCCAATCAGAGTCAATACATTTTGAGAAGGATCAGCTGATAATCACCGGCTGTTCATTTGTCATTGGGCTATTAATTAATGACACTTTCTAAGGAATAGTCGGCCTTAGTTTGTAACAATGACTACATTCGCTCATCTACACTCATCACACTCATTCGAAATCCATATTCGCCCATATCTTGACGATCGGCGTCTTATGAATAAATAAATAAAAATAAAAAAAAAATAAATAAAATAGGCCTAAATTTAAATTATTTTGAGGAGACACGAAAATGCATGGCTACCAAATAGGCCTATTACAGAATAAATAACATATATATACCTATTAATTTATCATAATCAACTCCCGTTTCACTTTTACTTTGGACGTTCCATGGATCGACAATATCTTCTTCTTGATTTTCTAAGCTAATGTTATTGGCAAGCTCATGAAGATTTTCTTCAACAGCCATTGTTGATATATCTAGAAGTAACAGTAAATATATATTTCTTCGTACAAATAACTAAATCTACTCTAAAATAAATCTGACTATGATAGCATATCCTTGTAACCTGGGATGAGTACGTCACACAGATTTCTAACCTAACCACAACATAACCAATAAAAATATGACGTTTAATTTACATGGACCTAACCTCAACCTCACCGTCTACCACTTTACATCTCGTATTGCCAGATGTCTGCATCCCCATATTTTTACCTTTTCCACTTTAGGTAGGCTTCAAATTTTGGAATAGAAGCTACGAAATAAAATTAAGGTTTGTTTTAGTAGTTAAATAATATCCAATATTCTTTTAGTCGTTGAACTTAAAACAAGACCAAAATTTACTATGTTACTATACACTATGCCTCCATTTAATTGCGTTTTAGCCTGGATTATATACACCTACAATATATATTCCTATTAGATGATATATATGGGGCCTGTTTATGGGAAGGCCTGTTTGTGCCACGATGACAGTTTCCTACGAACCAAGGCGAGTCCGTGGCCCATCACAGGATGGCTTCCTGGGAAATCTCCAGCTTCTTCTTGTTGGTGGGGGAGCCTAAAGCGTACCAAGAAGAGGCTCAGTAGAGAAGACTGGGGCTGATGATGGATATGTACAGGAGCAATTTCGTAGGTACAGTCAGAGGAGAAGTCCCTCGAATCAATGGACCAAAGATTCAAGATATTTATTTGGCCATTAAATACATGCTTGTACAATAGGCTGTCAAATGTTTTAAAACTAAACTTAATCTAAACACACCATGCAAGTTGCAGCCCTAACTGCATGAAGCTTCGTGGTAGCATGTCCACGGAAATATAGCATCCTATCCAGTGTGATACACAGGTATTTGGCTCTCTTGCGCCAGGTTCAAGGTCAACCTGTGTCTCACCACACCCCCATTGTGTTTTCTCGTGAAGCAGGTGGCCTTGCACTACGTAGGGTTAACTTTGGTTCTCCATTTCTGAAGCCACGGAGAAAAGCGGTCGAGCTGTCTCTGAAGATATACGCAGGACTGACGGATGATTACTGAAGAGGCTTAGAATATAGCATCATCCGCATAAAGAGAGAGTGACCCGTGGGGATACTGACATGTCATTGATGTACCACAAGTTCAAATGAGGTCTAAGCAATGAATCCTGTGGCACACAAGCAGCTACCGGACGTTGGGTTAAAAATGGCCGCACCAACAGAAACCACGAGGTGTCGATCATCTAGGTACAACCGCAAAAGAAGCACCAGACTCTTGGGGAGGAGAGCATGGGCCAGCTTGTAGAGCAGCTCCTCGTCTAGTAGGGACAAATACATTGTATTGAGAGATATACTGTGAATCTATAAGATTATTTGCTACTTTATAGTTTGTACAAATAACAGATAAGTTTTTTCCGGTACGTTCAATATATTCAATGTCACTATGTGATGTTTGATGATTTTTCTAATGAAAAAAAAAACCCCTTTTTTCATTAGAAAAATAAAGGGTTTTTCTTTGTCTTGGATAATTATTTCATATGGACCTTTGTTATTCGCATTATAATACATTTAAAAACTTTTTTTAGTGATTGGAGACTTAATCCTATCATTATCAGGTTTGCAAATGTCATCATTTAGATCCCGTTTGCGTTTAGGCATTTCGTTGTTCTTTTTATCTAAATTACAATTTTTTCCTTGCTCCAAGAGAATATTAACTGGAACGCTAGTTTCTCTGACGCGTTCTTCCTCATTGGTGTCCATAACACAGCCTGTCCCATTCGTACTGACAAGATCCGCCATTACGGATCCTGCCTGAACGTACAAACGCTTGAACTAACTCTTATATAACCTGAAAACTATACAAATAAGCAACAAAATAGTACAAGATACACTAAAAACGTAAAGGCAAAACAATATATGCCAAGAGCATAGTTACACAAAAACACAGGTCACGATGATGTCTTCACAGCCACAGCGAATAGTTTCTAAAACGATTTCACTGTTCAAAATGAAAACAAGAACTTTTTATCGAGGCTTTACTTGATTTTAAATATTCAAAGGACAAAATTTCACAATAAAATCGCAATAAGATAAGGAGCAAAATCACACCCGAAAAAACTGATATGGCTAAACCAGTTGTTCGCAAAAATATCCTTGATGTTTATGTTACATATGAACTGTACTTGTTAAATGTCTCCTTCTTTATAGTTCTAATAATTGTTACAACACTATTATTAGTAATTGCATGCTTATATTTTCATCTAACAATCATTAAGAACAAATTTGTAAGGATAATCAGCACGATTCCTAAATTTTTAATTTGAATGTTATCACAAATCTTATGTTTACAAAGCAATCACTCAATAGTTGTAAGTCAAATCAAATCAAATCATATTTATTTAAAATAAACAACACAAACAGTTGCATAATAGCGTCAATCATCTATAAAACAATAAAAATAACCATAAGTATAATAGTAATCATAGATTTTAAAACAATATTATTACTACTTCTAACAAAAGAAGTTACCTGCAATTAAGGAACCAATGACATTGACAAATATTCCGGAACACTGTAAAAAGCGCCATGCAGCATTACTTCTCTCAGATTTTTTTCGAATCTGACCACGTCTCTTTCAGATTTTAATGAGTCCGGTAGTGAGTTGAAGAGCCTGACCCCACTGCATGAAACTTGTCTCCCATAGAAGCTTGTTTTATGAGGCGGTAAACTGATGTTGTGTTTTGAGCGAAGATTGTAAGTGTGTGTGATTTTGCTATTGGATTGGAAAAGCTTTATATTTTTACGGACAAACAAGATTGATTTTAAAATGTAAAGAGATGGAAATGTTAGAATATTGTGCTCCTGAAAAAGTGGCTTACATGAAAAGCGGAAGGGTTTCTTAAAGATGGTCCTAATCGCTCTTTTCTGGAGTCTGAATATAAATTTAGTTCTTAAGTTTTCATAGCCCCATACCTCCACAGCGTAGTTCAAGAACGGAAAAATTACCCCATAGTAAGCAGCCAATCCTACACTAGCGTCCAGGTATGATGATATGTTTCTGAGAATGAAGACCCCAGAGCTTAGACGCTTGCTAACCTGGTTTATGTGTTCTTTGAAGCGAAGATGTTGGTCTATTTGCACTCCAAGAAATTTCGTTGTGGCGGTGGTATTTCTGAGTCTCCTATGAAGAATGTAAGTGGATTAGCATCTTCGCTTTTATTTATTCGGAAATCAATTATTTGCGTTTTATTACTATTAATAACCATTTTATTTGAACTGAACCACTGAAGGAGTACATTTACCTTTTCATATGCCTTAACGATAATGTCTGTCCGGTCGGCAGCTGAAATGGACAAAGAAGTGTCGTCAGCAAATAGGCAAATCTCTGTTAGTTGATCACCCACTCCTAAGGGAAGATCATTTATGAATATAAGAAACAATACAGGCCCCAAAACCGAACCCTGAGGAACCTTCGCAGGAACCAGTTCCGTAGAAGAGGTGGTCCACTGTTCACAGTTCCCTGAGTCAGTAAAAGGCATTTTTACCTGCTGAGTTCTACCACTGAGATAGGAGCAGATCCACGAATGGGCTTTACCCCTAATACCCATAGAACTGATTTTTTCTTGCAGTATTTTATGGTCTACCATGTCGAATGCCTTTCGTAAATCGAAGAACATGCCGACTGATGGACCACCGTCAAGAGCCTGAGCTGTCGCAGATACGAAAGCATTTACAGCATCAACAGTCGATTTGTTTTTGGTAAACCCATATTGATGGGACGAAAGAAGACTATTGCGCTCGAGGAACGACAGGTGCCTGGAGAGGAAAACCCTTTCAAAGACCTTCGAGAAAGTAGAGAGGAGAGCAATCGGTCGATAATTGTTTTGATCCGTTCTATCCCTTTTCTTATAGACTGGCCGTACTATAGCATGTTTTAGTGCTTTAGGAAAGCTGCCAGTATCAAACGAGAGGTTGATAATGTAGCAGAGGGGTGATGACACTAGGTCAGACACAAGCCATAGTAGGTGTGAAGATATACCGTCTGCACCTGCCGAATGCTTGGGTTTCAGTGCAAGGATCTCACTCTCCACTTCTATCTTAGATGTTTCAAATAAATACATTGACTTTGGACTACTGCTCCCAATGGGAGTTACTTTTGAAGAAATCAGCACACAGTTAGCACTGCTGAGGGAGGTAGATAAGCCTATGTTTGAAAAGAATGAATTGAATGAGTTGGCAATCAATTGAGGGTCATATATGTTACCACTGCAGGATTTAAGCGATTGAACTGCAGAGTCACGTGGCTTTGAAGGTCTGTTATTATTGATTAGACTCCAAATGGTTTTCATTTTATTTGAAGAACCATTGATCCTGTTAAGAGCATGTGATGATTTTGCTTTTCTAATTGCTTTTTTGTACTGCTTCTTAAGCAATTTGTATTTTAACCTAAGAGGATGATTGGAGTCAAGATCTTTCGTGATGTAATAGTTCATATTCACCGCTTCTCTTAAGTCTAATACTTCTTTACTTAAAAGGATTTTACTTTGAGGTGTTTTAGCTGATTTCATATTGATTTTAACAACCGGAAACGAAATCTTAAGGTAATATTGAAAAATGTTGATGAAACTATTATAAGCTTCGTCAGCAGTGTGGCATTTGAATACCGGAGACCAATCCTCCCTCAGCAGGTGCAACCTGAAGCATTGGGTCGATTCGGGGGACATTTTTGTAGATATTTTGAATTTGGCACCAGATGGCAATTCAGACTTATCTAGTCGGATTGAGGCCTCCTGTCCATAGTGATCTGAGAGGGCAGTAATCACTACTCTACTGCTAATGAGAAAATCATCTATATTAGTGAAAATGTTATCAATATCAGTTTTTGAGTTTTTAAACTCCCTAGTAAAGGTTGATATGGTATATCTCAGACCGAATGACTTCATGGTGTGAATAAAATTTACTGTCGAAAGCTTCTCACTCAAAACGTCAATGTTGAAGTCTCCAACAACCATTGTGAACGTAGCACGCCTAAGCTATTGGTATCTAAGCGGTGTTAATCGTTCATAAATAAATAAAACACTTAATTTAATAATTTGTTGGTAAATTAGCTACAATATTTTCTGTGAATTATTTTGGGAATAAAAGAGAACTTACAATATGTGTTACTACCATGCATCCATTCACCCCTATGTGTGCTACAGCAAACTGTAAAAAGTTGTGAATTATAACATTTTGGCGAGAAGATTGGTGGCAAGTTTTATTTTTACATTGGGATGTAAATAGCAATCCTAATTAAATGCTCATTATATCAGTTTAGTTGTTGTTTCTTCTACGACGCGAAAAACTGGAGAGTTACTTTAAACAGGACTGCAATAGAAAGTAACTTGTGTGAGTCCCGGCGGTTTGGTGCGTCTGGAATCCACTTAACACACTCTGTCTGACCAATAGTATTCGCGATCTCTGGCGTCATCCCGATTGACATCAAATATGAAGACCAACACATTGTTTTGTTCTGAGGAGTTGAGGAGGGCAGAGAATTAGTCACTCACCAGGATGAGAGTTTTTCTCTCCCATTTTGAGAATAGTTCGGCGAAGAGAAGAGAAGTCGGTGAACTTTAAGCTTATCGAGCCTTAGTTGAATATGATACATACAACGATTGGATATTTACCTCACTCAGCTTCTTGAAGGGAATACTTACTTCAATCCACAGAATCTGAAAGACACCCTCATCTACGTGCGGGTACTGCCTTGAAGAGTGAATCAACATATGTAATGCATAGAGGTTTTGATCTTTCGCAGTAAAGAGATTCTACCTCAAAACCTCTTTTTCACTCTTAGCAATTCCTACTGATAATGAAACGTAAGACCTTTGTAATTATAAAGCTTAAATTGAAGTGGAAATATTGAAGAAACTCTTGAACACATAATAACAAAATGTTCTTACTGGACAACACACATACTAGGGACGAATCATACAATAAAGAAATATATAAATAAAAGTCAAAACTAAATTAAAAATCTAGTTGAACTTTCATCATTAAATTACATGCAACTATATAAAGCCATAAATTCTTTTTCAAACAATAAAAATAACATATAAATACAAACACTCCAAAACCTTTGAAATATATACTTGTACTGGTAACGCTTTTCATTCCGAGGTCCAACTGCTTTCGTTATAGTAAGTATGCCTGATGAGATCCTGGCGGTGAAGTGAATCTACTCCAAACCCTCCTTACAACCCAGTATGCAAAACAATCCCTACTTTTTAAATTAAACACTTTAGGTCATCTAATTCATGAAAAGTTTAAATCTATCATATACAAGAAAACATGTCTATTGTGCTCAATATTAAATTGCCTATCTTACTAACTAATAGCATAGACCTTCTATTATAATAGAAGGTCTATGCTAATAGCCTTACTGTATTTACACATGAAGTACACTAATGTCTAACACAAAAGCAAAACAAAAATATTAAACTTCGCAACTGCATGTAAAAAACAAGCCAGTCCCAGACATAGCGTTCCTACACAAATCATCGGTTCCGCTTCAATCTTCAATCCTTTCCTTGCAGAGAGTTCCATCTTCATTATTGCAAGTACGTTGTTTAGGTATGAATTATCCACTTTGTAATGTTTCATCTTAATTTAAATTTAGTTTATCATAATTTAAGCTAAACCTATAGGTTTAGTTGTTCATTTTAATTTATGTTGTACAATTTTGCGTATTCATAATTATTTTATTGTAGTCTAACCTCCAAGCCTCCCATTTCCTCAGCATTGTCAAGCTAGTAACTGACTAGTATTAATTTTTAATCTTGATAATTTGTACACGATTAATTATTATTTGAGTTTCTACAGTATATTGAATATTATTTAAGGCCTTTTCTTGCTTTTCTAAATGTAGAAAATTAGGGCTCAATGTCCTAGGTTATGCATGGGCTAACAATTGTTCCCTTTTATCATTTGTTTATTATAGCTGGCCACAAGTGTCATAATTTCACATCTGCTGCTATTATGTCAATAGCTGTGTAGGTTACAACTGCTTCCAACTATGCCTACCATGGTTGAATTTTGTGGCTCCTTAATTGTTTCATAACAGTAGCCTATGCATAGAGTTAGAGTTTATCAGTGTTTTACATAACTGCTTTGTTGTTTCTAACTGTCTTGAACCATTGTTTTTATTTGAAGTTAGACTATGAGGCTGAGTCGTTCTTGTGATCAATTTATCTTTATCACGTTATGGTCTTAAATTTTATGAACGGCTTTATTTTATGAATATGTAGGCCATTTAAGGGAATTGCGTAGTTATAAAACTTTGTTTTGGTATCTATCTTATGTTAGTAAATATTTTGAAATATATTTTGATGCATAGACAAATAGCATTTCTCTCCAGTTGTTTCTACTCCTGAGATAAACATTAATAAATGTACTAGGTGTTCTTCTGTTGTAAGCAGTAGGTCCCTAGGAGTTTTCAGCAGTACTTAAATGGTCGTCATTGGGGCTATCAGTTCTTATGTTCTTACACACAACTGCACAAACTCTTGGTTTGCACAACCATTAAGCAGCGTAACAGTTAAGTCCTCACAATTGCTACTAAAGAACTGTTTAGTTTTAGGCCTGATATAGCCTAATACGTAGAAATAGCACATATTCCAACAATGTTTGATATTTTATGCTTAGGCTTTCGAAAATAGAATTTTCATCATCAAAAGCAACTAGCAATTCCTTAGTCAACTTCAATTCTTTTCATATTTTTACATAATGATAAGGTAGTCCTCACTTAGTAAGAAAAAGGAAAATCAAGTGTCTGAAAGCCATCTTTCATGTTGCTAAGGTTTAGTGTCCTTCTTATCACTGAAATTTCAGAGACGCAACGGCAGTTAGGTTATTATATTGTATAGAATGAACCTGTTGTAATGTATTTTCAATGTCGCAAATTACTTTTCAGTCAGTATAATTTGAAAAAAAATTCTACAATAGGTTATCCTAACCCAACTATAACTGTGCAGGGTGGTTACTCACCGGGAATTTCGGGAAAACCTGGAATTATGCTTGAATTTTACGGCGCCTTGAAAAAACCTGGAAATATGCTTGAATTTCGGTAACCATCGGGAATTCTCGTCGAGCGAGATGAGAGTAATCTGGTGACGTCAGGAAGGTTCAGACTTCTGGGCTCCAGTTAAACTCAAGTTCGGGAAACATCGTCAATCTTCGTATGATAAGACACGAGTCGACTCGGCACATTAAAATGTTCAAAATAATATACATGGAATAGTTTGACAAAACGGTTGCAACCGAAACAGTTTTGACGTTGAAACAGTTGAATGAAGCTGTTGCAGACAATATGATAGCTTCACCCAACGCATTTTGCCGAAACACGCAAATCAATCCAATGTCAAGCGTTGCCTCTTAGATTTGTTGACATTCTGTTGCAACTTACGCTGCAGGTTAAGTTGCGACTAAACTTTAGGAGTTATCGTTTTCTTCTATTGATATCTAATGACGCTCACTGTTGCTGTCTGTTCTGCTGCAGCTATTTGCAAAATTTTGAAACGTTTTGGTGCCGAATTATTGTTTCAATGAAACTCTTGCGTTCTTTTTAAATAACGAAAATACATCGACAACAGGCTGGGCTGATGCATTTGTTTTGTTTACGTTTACCATTACCGGCAACAACAGGTGGGCAACAAGAAGAGATAATGTGAACGGCGTGTTTTCTTAATTAACGTTCCAGTTTATTTATTCAGTTATTATCAATAAAATGCAGAATTACTTAAACAATTTATCGTTGATAAAAACATTAATATAAAGTTCATTGGATGTTGTTTGAAGTGTGGAACGTTTTGTGTTGTAGTTTATTGACTTAAAAGGTCTAGGCCTACTAACTCTAAAATCGTAATTTTTGACAAACTGTTTTAGTTTTGTGTGAATTATTATTTATTAAAAACAACAAGGTTATTATGTAGTTTCTTGCCACCAAACAAAATTTGAAAACTACCTGAAATGGGTCAATAATTGACTACAATTTCATGAGAATTTTTTATTCTGCGGAAATCGTTTTTACCGAACAATAAGAAAAAACTAATGTCATTTTAGTATTTTTGATATATTTCCGTTAATTTAAATGATATAATCATTTATTTTTTATTTTGATGTGTTGTTTTTGCGCTAAATACGAATTTGAAAACTATTTTGGTCTATACAAATTATTTCTCAAGATATAACGGAAAAACTACTTTCGCGGCGAATCACGATTAGCAATCATTATATACATAAGATTTTAACCACACAAAACTGAATTCACGTATACTCCTGCCAGAATGACGGACGATGGGCTGTCACGGAGGCCAGGCACAATAATTTAACGCAAATTATGTCTATTTGTTGAGTAAAAAGTCATGATAAGTTCGGTTAGGTCAGTAAAAAGTGTATTTTTCAGGCTGAAAAAATAATGTTACTGGATAACCCATTTATATATTCGTGATCAGCATAAAAAATATTTCGCGGAAATTTCGTATTTTACCGAAAAATTTGGAAAACTAATATTACAACTTATAGTATTTTTGATGTATTTCTGTTAGTTTAAATAATATTTTAACCATCGTTTTTTATTTTGATGTGTTTTTTTGTACTGAATACGAATTTGGTCTATTACCATTATTTCTTGAGATATAACGAAAAACTACTTTCGCAGCGAATCGCAATTAGCAGCCATTACGCGATCATTATATATAACAATTATTAATCACAAAAACCAAATTCATCTATATTTCCGCCGGAGTTACAGCCGCAGGCCGTCACGGAGGCCAACACCCGAATTTAACGCAAACGAAAAAAAGTTGTAGAAAAATAACCATTTTTAAATATGTTGTTTTTTTTCACATACTTATCAGATAAAAAACGAGTTTTGTTTTCAACTCTTCGTGTTATTGATATAACAGTAATTAATTAAAGCTGGGCCTATCACAAATAGTCTGTAGGCATATCAGTAAAAATTGTATTAAAGTAAGTTAGGTATATCACTAGATTTTGAGCCTACTTATCAATGAAATAAAAAAAATTAGGTTACTGCTAATTAAACCTAGGATACTTCTGCAATAATTAAATTTCTTTATGGCCTACAAGATTATTGACATGCCTAGCTATAAAACATGTCCTTTATTTATGTATTGTACTATAATGAGTGATTACGTCGATTCAGAAATATTTTCTTCTGTAAGCTTGCCTTGAATTGTGTTTGAAACACCTTGGAAAAAACCTTGAATTGTGCTTGAATTTTTTTTACATGATTGAGTAGCCACCCTGCTGTGGCACAATGTATATGGGCGGCCTGGGTGTATATTCATGTATCACTAATAATACTAACTCTACGTTTCGACACCTAATCTTTACTAATTATTGGTATTTAGCACCCTAAAAATGTATTATCAAAGTATGAAAAGATTTGAGGTTGACTAAGTATTACTACCGAATTACCTTAACCCAAGGAGTGTTGGTCATAATTTTGTGTAGTGTCGCCAAATTTTCAGTGATTTGTAATACTTTTTTTAAAAATTCGCTGCATATTTATTATTAGCATTAGAAAGATGAAACTTGTATCATTTTTATTAGTAATAAATAAATTTTAATTATTGGTAATGGAAAAAGTTTTAAAATTTTTAAAAAGTTTTAAATATAATGTTATTTATAAATTTTTTATAAAAATAAATTTTATAAGTAGATTGACGGTCATTTATGTATATAAAATTATGATATTAGAAAAAAACTGAGATATACAAGTTGTGCAGAATTTCATTCTGAACAAAAAAACATATAATTATATAGGCAAACATTTATACAACATATATTTATGAAGTAACAATAAATATGTTGCCTAGCAACGAAAATGCCAACTTTAGCATGCATAATTATAATGTTTATAAACCATGACACGGATCACCCGTGATCACTAATAATATACAATCTATAATACACAAACACTAAAAGTCACACAAAGCATAACACAACAGATCAACAAACATAAACAACTGCCGGCTTGGTATGGAGTTCGAGACTGGCGAGTTGATTGACAGATGACGACGTAAGAAGTAAACAAAGAATTATTTCTGCCACTGTGCCTCATCTGACAGTCATAGAGCAAAACCAAAGACATGTAAACAAACACTGATTCACGGCCTTTCAAATGATATATAT
>JAQJVL010009816.1:0-14695 GCA_035578905.1 Stictocephala bisonia | reverse complement strand
TTGAAACGCACAATTTAAAGACTTTTAATTTAAAACTAGTTTTGAATAATTTAAACATATTGATAAATGTAACTTTATTAATTAAATTGCCCACGTGGTTTATAAAGGTCGAACAACCGATACATGTTTACGGTCTTCTGATCTAAGATGGACTGGGCTAGAGGCGTCTCTCCCTCAAGGGACTCAATTTTTACCCCTACTTCTTCTTCCGTTGTCAATTTCCTTTGGGTTCGAGATTATCGGTCCTTCCGGTTTTGCCACGAGGTAGCAAACCCATATCGTATACTGTTCTCCCCGTACTGTGCTGCACTCTACGGGCATTTTTGGAATTACATGTTCCGTTTTGATTGGTTCCCTTCGGGGACTGACTTTTGCGTCTTTCTACTGCGCCAGTTCCGGGGTGTGGCCTATGGAACATTCTAGTCGACTCATCGAGTCCTGTCTCACGCCAACTCCGTTTTATCTTTGTTGACTGTTATTTGTAAGACATTCCCATGTGTTTTGATAATTCTTGGAACAAGCCCACCCATCCTGTTTCGAACAAAGGGTTTTGTTTGAGGGGACATATTTCTGTCTCCACGTCTACTGGCGTCTTTCTCACGACAATTCTCTAACATAATTTTGACCTTCCTTATTTCTTCAAATTAAATATATCCTTTTCCTTATATATAATAATTTTATTATTTATTTATTTTAATTAATTTACCTATCAATTTGGTGGACCTGTTACAAATACAAATCCTACACATCAATAAAAAACAATACTGTACAAAAAATTTTAACTATTAAACCTACAGTGGTCTGAAATTGCTTCTGATCGTTTCACTTGCAAGATGTCTTCTTAAAAATGGATTCTTGTGTTCTCTCTGCAAGAGAAAAAGGTAATTAAGTAAGTAAAAAGTAAGTTACGATTTGTTTGTAACCAAATTGACAGACGTAAAATTGAAAACCATTTATTTAATTTGACTTAACGTTTAGCAAAGTTGTCAGCTAAAAAAAATGAATTAAGCTAGAAAACCATATTAGCAAACTCACGGTAATTTATGATTACTATAATTTTTATAAATAATAATATGTTTGTTTACATTCTAGTATTTTATTAAGTATAAGTTTTTATAGTTTTCAATATTTTAAAATTATTTCATTTATTAAAACTGACAAAACTGGTTTTTTTTTAAATAAGGGAAATAACTTACTCATTCAAGCTGAGTGACTCCCAAGTCGTCTTCCTCATCGCTGTCCCAGTCGCTGTCATCCACATCCGAGTCCCCTGGAGCCAGGTTTATGATAAGTTCCTGCACACTGGTATCGTCGAGACCTTCACTGAGCCAATCGTTGTCCATTTCAGTCTTCACGTGATTGACACATTTTTCCCAGGTTTCGGAGGGATAGGAGTTCACAGCTTCCATGAAGAGTGTCTGAACGTCTGACAACTTGAATGTAGTGTTCTTTGATGCTACGTACCGCTTCAAATGGCCCCATACCATTTCAATGGGGTTATAATTACAATGATATGGTGGAAGCCGTATTACTCTAAATCCTAGGTCAGCAGCTTTCTTGTCAATGACATAGGAAGTAAGCTGAGGCTTATGAAGTTTGATGAGATTGTACAGTTCAGGCTTACGCATATCTGGAGTAAATGGTATTCCACGGTTATGCAACCAGTCAACGTACTCCCCTTTTCTTGAAGATGTTGTTGGTGCTGGATTATCCACCCGGGAATGATAGAGGGCATTGTCCATCACTATTGTAGAACCGGCTGGGATTGATTTTAACAACACCTCAAAAAACCAGCCTTCAAAAACTTCGTGGTTCATCTCCTCGTGGAAATCAACTGTCTTTTTTGATTCAAAAATCAATGGTGGTGAGTTTATCCAACCCCTGTGTCCTCCTGCGTGGCATATAATGAGTCTTTTCCCTTTACCGAGCGGAGCATTTAAGTTGCAATCAGCTTTATCGTCCGTCCATCCCACCTCCTTTGTTGAGTTGGCGTTAAGCCACGTTTCATCAAGGAAAACTACATTTTTCATATCAACATTTTTCATTTTTCTTAAAAATCTACACCTAGATAAAGCAATACTAGGTTTTTCCATTAGCAGTTTTCTTTTGTTAAGCTTTTTCCAGCGGAAACCAAGATCTTTCAACAATTTGGATAACGTTCGTAATGAGCCACTGAATAGACTTGCCTCACGAAGTGTGACCTGAAGTTTTTGGAGCGTTGGTACTTCTTTGGGTTTGTAATAATTTACCACGTGCCGACGAACCGCAGTTTTGTCAAAATCGTCCATGAGCGAGAACCGTGACTCCTTGTGCTTTTTCTTTTTTGGCGTTTGCAGAACAGGAGTCGAGTGGTTACATATAGCTACAGCTTCTTGTTCAGTTGCTTCTGCCAAGTCCAGTTGGATGTCACTAGAATGTGATGTATCAGCGCCACCACTAACACTTTTTAACTCCGCCTTTATTCTTCCCACGGTCCGTATCGACACCTGACACGCTTCGGACACTCTTTCGACAACTTTTTTTACGTCTTTTAACGGTCCTTTGTTGTCGCGTTCTAGCTCGAAATACTGGAGGACTGACGCAATTATCGTCCGAGCTTGGGAATGATAAACTTTACCCCGTTTCTCTGAAGGAGGCATTACATACGAATTTATGATGAACAAATTAAATTGACTACTTTTAAAATTATATTCACTAAACGTCAAGAAATGTAATTCTAAATAAGCACAAAAACACGCATAGCGACTTGCCGAATTTTACGTACCGTACTCACGATGTGCACCCCTTGGCGGTCACTACACACACTGGTTATATATTTGCAGTTTTACTAAATGAGTCACAACCCCTATTTTAGAAACAGTATGAGTCATGTAGGACCAGACTTGTTTACAGATTTTCTCGTTTATTAACATTAACATTGTCATACCCTTATCAGATTAAATATTATTTTGTTCAGGTCGAGTTTTATATCATTTTTCATAACATTTTAAGCAGATTTCAAATACGCTTTTACAAATGTAAAATTATTACTCTGTTAAAAACTTGTACCATTGTATAAACACAGCCAGTAGGTGACTCATCGCCTAGGCATCGGACCGCCCGGCGGATGCGGCGAGGGATTATAGGGGTGGCCGCAGGTAGTCCCGGGTCCATCGGCCAACCTGAAGTATACAGACTGTACATTTAAATTGTACCTCTGCTTCTTTCATCTCTGTGGAACCTCTGACTGGTTCGGCAGTCTAGCAGAGTTCACGCGGAACTAGCGCTCGGCAATAAATTGGACTCTTGAGGTTTTCCCGCGCCTCAAAGGGTTCATAAATTGGTTTAGGTAACGCCGTCGTTTATTAATCACATTTCGTTATTGGGTTTTAAATAGCTTTTATTATTAGTTTCTTTAGATTGAAAATTACAGCCCAATGTTAAGTTAGAGTTGTCAACGTTCAAATGAGTTTTTACTATATAAATAAAAGTATCCCTGAGAAGGAGTTATGTCAAACGATTTCTGAAGCCCCAAAGTAGAATTTCCAGAGAACTTGTTTGTGGAGGTCACTGGGAAAACCGTCAAAGGATAGTAATCAGGAAATATTTGTATGCTCTGTTCTAAATTCATAGTGTGTATTTGTAAGTCATGAACTGTTTGGATGGTCGGGCCTTAACTGAGCGAAGTGACCTGAGTCAAGTAGCCTGGGTGCCTGAACTGAGCGAAGCACTCCAGGGAGCCCCCAGGGACGTGCCTTAACTGAGCGAACCGGCGGCCCTCTTTGACCATGAACATTCACATAGCATATTCCACTTTTAAACATAATAGAATCTTACACAAATATACAAAATAAAATTCCCCAAAAAACTTTTGGTTAGGTTAGGTAACGGGGTATGCGGTTGGGATATGATGCTACATAAACAAGAACATTCCTTGTCCCGACAACTCGCATATACCTGGACTGGACTTAGCTCAGTTAAGGCACGTTTTTGGGGGGCCCTTCGAGGGCTTTCGCTCAATTAAGGTAATCTTCGCTCAGTTAATGGGCGACCGTTTGGATAAAATGTGTGTATTAAAAAATCTTGTGATTGAATGAATAGGGATTGATTAGGAAATTCTACAAAACTACAGTCCGACAACACGTGGAATTAAATGCGTATAGGTCGAATTGCTTACCAATTTAAACATTTATGTCACGTCTATAAGTTTAACCTCAAATCTGCGTTTCAAGGCAGGCGCCTGAATTTGCACGTCCGAACATCAATATAATTTAATGTCACGTAAAATTCATTTTGAAAGTAAAACATCAGATTACAGCGTTGAATAGTACAGGGTCTACCTAGTGTTAACCTTAACTACTCTATGCTTATTTTGACTAACGTAATTACTATCGTGGGGTCAAAATTGACCACACTTTAAAAACAAAAAAAAAAAAAACCGTTAAATATGGTTTAAATAGTATTTTAATTACTGAAATGATAATAGCCCTTCTCTATCTTGTCTTCTTGTAAATAGAACCATTTGTTGGTATTAACTTATTTTATAAATAAAAGAGTTTTTATTTTAAATTTCTTTTAATATTTTCTTTTACGACTAGACCCATATTATAAGAAATTATAGTACTTGGGCTCATAACTGCTTAAATAAAAAAAGACCTCTAAAGTTGTGACTTCTTGTCCAATTCCCCTTATTGGCACTCTTCACACGTAATACTCACTTTGTTATGGGTTTTGCACACTGTCTTTTTGCAAATAACCCAGACAGTTGAGTATTTTCTGTCATTTCTATAGGACGTTGTTCATATCTTATTATTTTGGGTGGATTATCTTCACAATGTGGAATTTCAAAAAAAAAGAGGAAAATCAAACGTAACTACTCTACTATCGTGGGGTCACTACTGACCCCAGAACCTTCCCAGCCAGATATGGAGTGACCGAACAAGAAACCACCAGATGTACTTATTAGCTGAAAAGAGATTAGATAAAGAGATGGCACAATCCTGCAAGTAGAAAAGATATAGAATAAAAATAATTACTCTCTTGGGTCAAAAATGACCCCAGAATAGTAGTTAAAGGTTAATTTAGACATGACACTTGACTACTTCCCGGACGCGTCTTGTTGCTGGTCACATCAGCCAAGCCGGGAATTCATTTAGCCTTGGTAAACCGTCTTGAAGACAATCTTAATTCTTCATTAAGTCAAATTCTAGCCGCTAGTACAATTTTTTGTTTGACTCTCTTGTTTCTCTGACTTCATGTCAGTTTCAAGTGTATATGCACTTAAAACATAAAAAACTACCAATAATCAAAAGCAATTAATTAAGTCAGTTCGATAATATAAGCGTGCTACCTCTAAAATATTTAGGTTCCTCTAAGATGCTACCGACAATAGTCTTTCCTTCTGATAGTCCCTGCAATCTTCGCAGAAGGAACAGAGTGTGTTCTGTCGTGCATTGTGCAAAAAGTGACCTATTATGTATTCGTAGTGAGAGGAGCTTCTTCTCTACCCATTCATAGCATACACAAACGTTGGTGACTACCATAAAACTAATGGCAGTTCTATGGTGACTATCCTTCCACCCACAGACGTACGGACCCATTTTCCTAATCACATACATACGGGGTTATTGACACACCTGCCCACCTACGAGGTAGGCCTACAGACCAACCTTCCGACACACTCACGTAGGGGAAGGGGGTACTGACCACACGTGTACGGGGTATTAAACCCTCCTGCCGATCCACTCACGTAGGGGAGGGGGTACTGACCCACTAGCCTACCCACACATGTAGGGGGAGACTAACCCACCTGCCGTTTCACTCGCGTATGGGAGGGGGTACTGACCCACCTGCCTACCCACACACGTACGGAGGTACTAACCCACCTGCCAATCCACTCATGTAGGGGAAGAGGGTACTGATCCACCTGCATACCTACACACATACGGGTGTACTAACCCACCTGCCGATCCATTCAAGTAGGGGAGGGGATATTGATCCTCCTGCCCACCCACATACGTACGGGGTACTAACCCATTAGTCCACCCCTACACGTACTGACTACCATTGGAGTGGTACTGACCAATTATTTAACCCAACTTGGGCCAAAAGTCATCATGTGTCATTTGGTAAAGTTCCGTTATTGGCAGCATCTTATCTCAGAGACATACAGGTAGTCATTGCGTACTTGTCGCCAATGTTCTATCACTGAAATATGTCATTACCACGGTTCTTTTTAATTTTAGATTTCTATCAATATGTTGATGGCACAACTCTGCGTACTTAAATCACCAAAAGATGAATTACAAATAGAAATGTTTATTAGGTTAAACACTTGTATTCAGCACTTTCCTAAACTTAATCTTCAAATTAAATTTTTTAAGACTAAGTATACTAATATTCATATCTTATATCCTGATAATGAGCTACTGCAATCTGTCATTGTTGATGATCCTTAGAGGAAGTTGATTCCACTCGGTTTCTGGGTGTATATCTTTACTGAGGTTTGACTTGAAACGATCATGTTGCCTTACGTAGGCTAACCAGACACCATTGATCCCTTGATGTTTTAAATACAGCCTCTCTTGATCTTATTCACCCACATTTGACATATGAATTAAGCTTATAGGAAGGCTGTGCCAAATATAAATTTAACCCTTGAACGAGTCTCGAGGTTACAGAAAAAACTGTCCGAATTTTGTTAAAATTGGTTAATAGTGTGTCGACTCGCGAAGATTTCAGGGAGCTAGATTTACCTACTTTACCTTGTCTCTATATCCTTAGGTAATTTTGTACTGCCGATTTAGGTAATTTGCATAAATACAACACCAGAGGCAAGGGACAACTATCGAACACAGTTTAATATAACTAATGGGTTTGATAAACTTCCATCTCAAGCTGGAGTCAGATACGAGTAGCCTACATCAACCAGTTTCGTAGGAGCATTAAAGAGTCCATCATTACTTAATTCAAAGCTCGACTAAAACGTATTTTGGTATTTCTGTAAAAGCATTTTACTCTTTATACGAGTTCTTATCGCACCGCTGGGAATAGGAAGAAACTTTCACAACTGGAACTGACAATCATTCCAATGTAACAAAGTATTGATTGACTGAATTTATATTTATTTATATATGTATGGTGTATTGAGCAATAAATATTTCCTGACGTTTGCAATACAATGTCAAACTCTCATAATTTAATAAAGGTATATTATCATTATTGTTATTATTCACTAAGGGTGTCTCCTCTTCTCTCAGATGAATTCGCTGCACTCTCAGTGCCTTGTCTCCCTCTCAGAATAAACCACTAATGGCATATGCTCTTTTTCCAAATACGGTGTTTTGTTAGTTTTCCAAAATGACTTTTTCTCTATGTGATTGAGATGAAATGATTATTTCGTTGTGTTTTCCATCTGTACATTTTCTTTTATTTGATAAACCGCAGTAAGTAGATATTCCTGTAAGTGTGAAGGGAAGGGAGTACTAGAGAAATGTTCGCTCGTATTAATTCGTTAGGCATCAAAGTCCTCTTACCTCTTCCTATGAATGGTCCCGATAACTTTTTCCTTGCCCCCCTCCCTTCATCCTTGTAAATTCTATGTAGTTTCTCCATGAGTAAACTCTATAGGATTCATGGAGATACTCCATGAGGAGTAAAAGCTCATGGTTGCTTTGTTTCTCTGAAACCATCTTTCTAGGTCCTGGCCCTCTTTGATTGTCCTCCGCTCTTTGAATCACATTCACCGCACTACCTACCTTCTTCCTTGGGAATCCTGAGCCTTTTCTGTTATGTTGAACTCGATGTTGCAGGAATCCCTGGGGTGGGCCAGCTTCGTCGTCGAGCGCCAGCGGCAGCAGCCGCACGTACCACTGTCCTGCCGACTGTTACTCGTACGCCCAGGAGCCGCCCCTGTACAGCCAGCCGGCGCGCACCCCCAGCCCACACTACGACGTCATAGAAGGCCCTCGCCTCAACAGGGTGCCAGTGTTGTCTCGCCCTGTGTCCGCAGCCAGCACCGCTCGCACAGAGGGCGCTGTCGACCCTTGTGGCGGCCACTGCACGGCCTTCGAGAACTTCTGCCATTACTGTCTTCAGGTCAGTTTACTATCGATATTACTTTCAATATGCCTCTTTTTGTCATTGTTTTCTCCCTAAGATTCACTGTGATCGAGTACTGTGTACAACGTATTTTCTAATTTAAGTATATTGAGACCATTTACTTTTTTCTCTAGTATTAGTACTGGGGTAAACTTAAGGTTCATGTGAGTATTTTTCATCGCCAGAACGTACTCTTTAATGGTGCCACACTTTCCTCGTGATAAACGAATTATTTATTTTTACCCCACAAATATTTGTGGGCAAATAAATACTCAATATTCAGATTTTATTCCAGTTTGTTCAAGATGTACAAGAAATCTACTAAAATAAATGGGATTAAAATACAAAGTATAAAAACATTTCAAGCTGTGTGTATATCTCCCTTTTTATAACTTTTTGGGAAAAAACAAAAATTTATGTATCATACTTTTTGTAGGTCATGTTTTTGACACAAAACCATTTGTAACACTTTTTATCATGTTTTAATTGAATTCTGTATTATGACAAAGATGACTTGAAAACCCCTCGAAAATGACTACAAGTAGGAGTCTTGTTACATACAGGGTGTAACTAGAAAGGTGTCTTGGCTATATATTTTCGGTTTCTACATCTAATTTAGGGCAGAAATCATTCATAAAAGTGAATTCCGCTCCGTTTAGTGTCTATATATATGTGTGTAAATAACTCAATAATGGTTGACCGACTGATTTGAAATTTTGCACAGTTCTTAGCATTAACAATATTAAACATTATACAAATATCCATTGAGCTATCTTTAGCCATTCCAAAATGGTGGTAGTTTACATTTTGTAAATCAAAATATCTTGTAAACTGTTAGGTTCCTCAATTTAACAGGAAAAAAAATAATTGATAGCTAATGTTATTACAAATCTATTGGTACCTTAACTGTTATTGTCAGTCACAATATTAGAGGCCTCCAGTTTCACTCGTAGCTCTCCAATCTCCAAATCTTGTGTAAGTTCCTAATTGAGAGCTCTTTGATTTGGAGATTTACCAGTAGAGAGTTCCCTTAAAAGTGACCAGAATTTTCCGCTGCTGAGGAAGTGTTATATTTTAAACAGTTTTAATCCATTTTTTCCCTCCTAGACCGTCTAGACTACAGAGTGCAGCAGCAAATTAGCTCATAGCTGTGTTTGACTTTTCGATGACATTACTCTCTTAAAGGTCATCTGATTCCTTACTCCATCCTAGTTTATACTCCTTTCTGTATCCTCTTAGTATGCAACCTTTAGCAATGGACAAGGCGATGTTGTCCTTGCTTGTGAAACGATCATAATTTCTTATTTTTGGAGGAATGGACCTGATGCTATCATCAAGTCTGGTAGTAAAGGTCTCCCAGTGTACTTTATTAAAATTCTATTTAGGCCTTGGAAAAATCGAACTATGGGAATTTAGATCCGTAATGAAACCAGTAATAGCCTATGTTTGAGAGTGAGGAAAAACATTCAAAACTTTCCTCCTAATTGGCTTTGGTCTTAATGATCGTTCACATGAGCAGAAGCTTGAGTCAGAAACCTCGACGCGCTGAATAGAAAGTGGTTGAATCTTTAGTATAAAAGGATCAGGAAAAGGTTTTCATTTCAGCCAAGTTAGCAAGCTTTCTGCCGTTCTCACCTTGGGTGTTGTAGCCCCATTGGTTTTGGAGGCAGTTAAAAGTCCCCACATAGAGGACTGGGTGTTTGAAACTTTGGAAAATCCTATCGTCAAGTCACTGAATGTTAGCAGGCTTTAACTATGTTTACATTAACTATCGTAGTTTCTACACTTGGATTGCCAAGACAACAAACTCTTTTGAGTAACTGAATCATGGTAAATGTCATTTTTTACGTAAGTTGCAATACAATGCCCAAAAGAACGCCCTATGTGAAATGGAATCAACAAGTCTGCATACAGGAATGGCAGGAATATTGCCTCTTGCACTATTATTATCTTCAATGTGTATCTCTTGGAGTGCAAGGGCAATATTGTTTTTAAGAAGGAACCTACGGATACATTTCCTAACCTTTCTTAAGCCCTCAGTGTTAAAATGCACTAACTTTAAAACAGATTCTATTATTTTTAAATCAGCTTGGTCCCCAAAAGGGCCTTTTTTATTTTGTGTGTTAGTTGCCATAGCTGGGAGGATCACAAATTGGTGACAATCCAGCTACCACATTTGTTGCTTAGAACTGTCCAGGGAGTACGTACAGCTTTAGAAAAAGATTTGCTGTGAGCGTGAACATCACCCCTCCCCCAGGAGTCTGTTGTATCTGTTATACTGCATATGCAAAAAAGACAATTGCTCCAATAAGCATTTTTTTAATAATCCGACTGTAGTATTGCACTTTGACCTATAACTTTTAAATTATGTAGTTCAAAATGTTTTCAAGTGGCATAGATCAGGAATTAAAATTAGTTCAGTTCACAAGAAAGTTAACTTTTGACAAAACTGATGAAGTGTTGCAAAATATTTCAAAACTAACTTTCATGTTCGCCACCACCAAATTTCACTGACTCTGACTCACAGTTCCTGAGTTCCATATAGGTGATTGGTGTGTTGTGTTGTCCTTAGTTCATAAAACAGCCGGTAGAAGTCGTTGAGTCGCCATTTCCTTGTTATCAGCTGTCCTATAACTCAATGTGATGTCTGTGGCATACTAAGTGCTACTGTTGCAGTTACATCAGCGCCCGCCCGCTCCCCTCTCCAGTTTTATCGTCTTGTTCAAACCAGAAAAGGAGATAGGTTCTGGTGTAGCAACTTGTGGTAAAATAGTATAGGAACACTGTATAGTATAAAATATACCATAAATATATAAAATATTATAGCATACTATGTGTAGTATTGGTACATTGTTACGAGAATAATGTTATTGTTCTTTCGTATTAATTAAAGTTTCACGTTTATATGATAAGTAGTTTCTCTTTAGAGAGTTTAAATGTCAAAAAAAACAATGCAAGAGATTGAAATAGTGGTATTTTTTCACTCCCAACATATATATACATACATACAAAATTTAAAAGATGATAACGATGTTAACCCTACATAGGGTAACGTATAAATAGTTAAAGGAAAACGTTGATGTTATTTTGATTGTTTTGCGTCCAGTGGTTATTTTGCAGTGTTTGTTCAAACTCGGGTATGCACAATTTTGAATTGGACAGGTAGTGTCTCGTGTTATTGAAATGCACATCGAGGATAGGACCGTTACATAAGGACACAATAGTGAAGGGTGTCCACTGAGTGGCAACAACTGGGACTTTTGTCAGCGAAATTACACAGAATCCAGCTTCGACTGTCTCATCTTTTACGGGATTGTTTGTCAAGTCAAAACAAGCCACCAATGAATTCAACATAGCACGTGCTCTATCTCGATCCGTTTTCTCGTTTTCTATATGTTCCTTTTTAAGATTTCATAAAAATCTAACTATCTAAAAAAATACTGTTCAAGATCTAATTCTGAAATTCAGCATAGATTTGATCTTAGAAAGACCTGTACGTGTAGGGGCGGGCGGGTGGGTCACTATCACTGTACGTGTAGGGCGGGTGGGTGAGTCAGTATCACTGTACGTGTAGGGACGGGCGCGTGGGTCAGTACCACTGTACGTGTAGGGGCGGAAGGGTGGGTCAGTATGCCTTATAGATTATCCGTCTAAATATGGTCGGCACAGTTTGGCCGGCGTCACGTATATAGGAAAAGAATAAAACATTATGTATCAATAGATTGGGCGTAAGATCTTTTATCAAATTTTGTATGTTTAGATTTTTTGCAAAATTTGTAGTGTTTAGGTGTTTAAGTTTGATATGTTTGTTGGCCTCCATTTTTAAACTTATTACACCTGTACGTGTATGGGTGGGCGGGTGGGTCATCTCTACTGTACGTATACGGGTGGGCGGGTGGGTTATAACATTCACAAATATTATAATGATCGATTTCGATTCTTTTGTGAATCCCTCTGGTCTGAGGAAGGTGAGCGTGGTTCGCCGAACTCGATCACCATAATATTTGTATATTTTGTACTTATATTATAAATACTTGTGCATTTTGTGCTTGTATTGTGATATATTTGTGCAGTTTGTACTTGTACTGTGGTATATTTTTGAATGCTGTGCTTGTATTGTAATATATTAGTATTTTGTGACGTTCACTTGTACGTACACTTTGTTTTAAACTAATGAGAATGAAGTTGGCAATGGACCGCCGGCGGTCCACGTTGCCGCGCAAAACATAACTACTCAGTTTGAGGTTATTCCTCAGTGCGGTTGGATGAAACTTGTGTTGCGTAATCCTAACCTATTGTGCATTGTGGCAGACTGCATCGTTCGTGAATCGGGCTTGGATAGCGCGTGTGGAACGCCGGCTATCCACGGTGACTTATTTATTCCTATACATAGTGAAGTGTATGTTTTGTAATATATTGTATTGATTTATTGTGAATTATTGTTTCTTTATTGAACAATCATCATGTCTAGTGATGATATGAACGAGTCTCAATTGTCTGATGATGGTAGTAGTGGTAATATAGATGACTCTAATGGTGACTCAAACTCTGAACGAGGATGGGGACGATGACGACATGACGTTGCAGCCTACATGGTGTAATCAAACAGCAGGACTTCGACATATACCATTTACTGGGATCACTGGGCTCAAAGTAGCAGTACCAGGTAACAAGCTTATTGATTTTTTCAATTTGTTGGTAGACCCGGTATTCTTATAAAATATCGTAGAAAAAACAAAACCACTATGCAGAGAAGGTTTTTCTCGACGGTTCATCTATATTCGACAATTCACGTATCACAAGGTGGAAACCCCTCACTCTCGATGAGTTGAGAGTATTTTTAGGGTTAGTTCTACACACTGGAAATATCAAGTTAAATCGAATCGAATATTACTGGAAGACTCACTGGCTATACAATCTTCCTGGTTTCAAAGCCTACATGAGTCGTGACCGTTATCAAAACATTCTAAGATGCCTTCACTTCTTAAAGGACCCTGTATCTGAGGCACAAAAAAACAACAGAACACATAAGATTGATAATATTGTTCATTATTTTAACACAAAAATGTTAACCATTTATGGTCCAAGCAAGGAGCTATCTTTAGACGAATCACTTGTGGCGTGGCCGTCTAAGTTTTCGGCAGTATATAAAGGAAACACCACAAGTTTGAAATAAAAGTATATACTCTGAGTGAACCTGAGGGTCTCGTACTAAACTTCCATGTCTATGGAGGAAAACATGAAATTACATCTGGCGTTGGCCATGTAGATAAGGTTGTCATGTACCTTTTGCACCACAGGTTAAATCTAGGCAATGCGATTTACATGGATAATTAAATTACTATGCAAGTTTCAAACTAGCATCCACATTACTGAGAAATGACACTTACTGCACAGGAACCTTGAGAGTAAACCGCAAGTACACTCCATTTGATGTGAAATATTCCAAACTCAAGAAAGGTGAGACCATTGCTAGATATAGCGAAGGCGTCATGATCGGCGCATGGAAAGATCAAAGAAAGGTAGTTTATCTGTCGACTGAGTTTGAAAATAACATGTGCCAGGTAGTAGATCGAAGAAAAAGAATAAAAAATAAGCCCCTCCCAATAGTACAATACAATGCCCACATGAAGAGCATTGACAGAGGTGACCAACTTTTGGCGTACCATCCGTGCCTGCGCAAGTCTGTTCGATGGTAGGCCTACAAGAAGATATTTTTTCACACTCTGTCAGTCCTGATCAATAATGCTCAGTTTCTGTATAATATGTATGGTTGTGGAGATATAATAAATTCATATGACTTCAGACAGGCCATCTTAGAAGAACTTTTACCACGTCCTGTAAACATCGCCAGAACCCCAGAACAAGCTGGTCAGATAAGACGACACACACTAGTAATGAGTGATGAAAGAGACAATCGTGGAAGAATAAAAAGAAAAAGATGTCGTATTTGTCACACAAAAAAAAGTCCTAAAGCGTACTACCTATCATTGCGGGACATGTGTGGACAATCCTGACCTTTGTCCAGAATGTTTTGACGAGTACCACAACATGCAATACGTGTTTGAACATCTTATAAATATGTAAATTATAGTTAGTATATAGACATGATACACATAACATTTAGTTTTAAGAAGATTTAGTGTGATTTATTTGTAAAACAAGTGATAAATGACAAAAATATCCCCAGTGGCTCATGGACCGCCGGCGGTCCACAAGTTTAAACACAAATTTTCAAGGAAAATAACCAATCAGGACATCTTCAGACATCATCTTAGACATTCTCACAACATAAGGTAGGAATACAAACAATTTTGTTTAGCTATTTAGTAAGATTTAAAATTTTCATCAGCAGTGAATGTGTTTAATGTAGACCGACTGACCACCACGTGGTTTTTATATGAAACAATTAAGAAGCCACCGAAAAGAATGTTTCCGAAAGCCAACGACAAGGCCCGAACGGGTAGATTTTGACGGTACGTGCAGATCGGTGCCGGTGGGCCATCGCACAGTACCTGCACGGCACGTACCGTCACAAAACTTACTGGTTGGGATTCTCCCTCGACGATCATTTTCAAACTTGCAGGTCCTTGACGGTCTGGGCAGTTGTTGTGCG
>JAQJVL010009815.1:0-14702 GCA_035578905.1 Stictocephala bisonia | reverse complement strand
GTGATTTAACCCTATTGGAGGACTGCCGCCTGTGATCCTATCGCTTGTCCTGTTTTGAGCCATCCCCCAGTATGGTGGGGGGATGGGTCTCAACACTAACACTATTTATTTAGTTCGCCTAATAAATAATAAAGTTTGGATCACCTCAAATATATAACCTCGAAGCGTCCCGATTGTTGTAGTAGGCTGTAGGTCTACGTGATTTGACGTTCAAATCACGGTTGGAGCGAAAATCACAGGTCTTACAAGTGAGCAGGAACGGTTATCACTGTTCACTTTAAAGAACAAGTAATCCCATCACTAACTACGAAGGAAACTTAAGACTCTTGCATGTTACAGTTAAATTATCGATAACAGAACAATCTTTGAGCGGTAATTCTATAAGGTCAAGCAAAGTCACAACGACCGTAACTCATTATCGTAACGTAACATATGGCATTACTTCAACTTCATAACCTTTGGTAACTTGGAATGTTATCAAGACCAGCCGTAATGAGGCTTCAAGCCGTTAAGTAACATCAGGCCATAACAGAATCAGAAGAACTGTGTGGAACGTCAACGCATCAATTATTTTTGTAATAGGTTACAAAAATAATAGATTATTATAACACGTCACCAGAACATAATAGAGTTATGTAACAGGTTATCGAAAAAGTAACTGTAGCGTAAACTTATTTCCATCTCTAGTGTAAACGTAAACAAAAGCTCAAAACAAAATGGATAACAAATTGAATCCACGGCTAGCAGTACATTTTATATTGGGACTCAATGAGTCGACGATGTACTGGTAGTAGCTTCATTAATTGTTATTTATTTGTAACGGTGTCGGAACGAATCTGTTCCTTGAATTCTATCTCAAATTAATATAGCTTTTCAATTTCAACAGTTTATGTTTCATGCGTAAATTCTGTTACAGATTGAACTCGATTTAAATAAATCTGTTCAAAATTGTCAGTCTTGGAATAGTTTTAGTCATGAACTTTTAAAGGATGGACCTGAAATAAATGCTATTCATTTCAAATGTTGGTAAAAGTTATATAACGAAGTTTTGAAACGGTTCAATAACTGATTCTTTGTGATCAGTTATCACATTTTGTATGAATGTAGTGATGGCTATTTGGAACAGCTTATTTGGACGTGCCTTCTTTATAAATAATGGGAATACTTTTTGTCGTAATCGCCATGGCTGTGCGATCGAGGGTTCATGACAGATGTGCGTAAATCACGAAGCTGAATACATCGCGAGAACATCTCCGGTTAGGAATACAATATTATGATCATATTTTAAATACAGTTGCCTACATAAAATGCTCATCTTTATAATCTATTACACAAATGGGACTTTTGTCTTGATTGTAGCGTTTTACCTCAAAGATATGGCAAAACGACTCGATTTTTTCGAGTTTTTTTTAAATATCGAGTTGAGTTCGGGTTTAAACTAGTCGAATTTCGAGCTACTCGCTCACCCCTACCCCACACCACTATGTCACGGACCAGTTACACGATAAAGAGTACCAGACCAAACTACACTCGAACTGACGATCATCATGTCTATACCAGGCCACAGAACAACGCTTTAGACCACTTGTATGTTTCCATACCCAAGGTGACTCGGTATTTTTGGATTGATAGACAAACAAAACACGACAAAACATGCCAAAGGGTTAACATTTTTTCAGATATATTTTTAGAAACAACAAAAAATTGGCAATACGACAGTAATTAGCTTTATTATTTGAAATTTTGATGTTGTGCCTGTCCATAATATTTTTAAAGGTTTTGAAAACTTTTTATTCCAAGTACCGAATTTTAGGGACTTCTAGTTCAATTTTAATTAAGAAATATAATATAATAATTAAGTATTGAAAGTAAACCTAGGATTAATTCAATAATAATAATAAAATGTCTAGCAAATACCTCTGGAAAGTTTGCTAACTTAGCTGGGTTAGGTTTTCCCACAGAGAAAATGTAGCAACGTTTTCCTCTATACTTTGCTAGTTGTTTCACTCGTTCTATGGCATCCAGGAACTTATTTACACTCAAAGTTCCAACTATAACTCCAATGGTTTTAGCATCTTTCACTTTTTCTACCAAGTAAAGTCTTCGCCGAAGAGTCTTATTAAAATCTACAGCCTTTATTTCTCCTCCGGAATATGTAAAAAATGGCACATCTATAACACAATTAATACACTAATTAAAGATAAGAGAAATTAAAATTTCATATTCAATATCTCTGAACAATTTATAAAAGGTACAATAATGCAAATTATACTATTGGAATTGGCTGGTGTTTGAAACCAGAAGGAAAAAAATCAACAAACACAAAAACCACTGAACAGAATGAATAAATAAATAAAATTGAAACAGCGATATTCTTGGAATATTTTTTTTTACTATTTGGCCAGGCTTCCAAACCTGGTAATGGCCCCTAGGCCAAAAAGGCTTATTGTGCGCCCTTCTTTGCAGGACTTTAAACCTCATCCAATCCAAGGTCCTTAGAGAACCTTGAGATTGCCTTGATGAAGTTATATTGTGCTAAACCTTAGCCACGTTCTAAAACGCCACCCAAGGTGAGAGCCCGCTTCCTAGCTAGGGCAGTGGAAGAGGATGTGCCGTACAGACTTCTCCTCCTTTCCACATTTCCTACACAAGAGAATTGGGGTTGGGAGCTTCACCTTGTTCATGTGTCTGAAACGTCCAGTGTCCAGTTATAACACCAACCACCCTTCGGAGTTCTGATCCTAGATTGACTTTCAAAAGCTATTACCTGATTTGAATATAATTTTAATGTAAATAATTTAAATCTACACATTTCAAGGATCTCGATAAGTCTTCATACAGTTCAAGTCTACCTAATTCAAACTTCGGTTATCAAAAATCCACTTAATTCATGACAAAGATCGGCAGAATTTTGGCAGAAAATAAAAAGTCATAATTATAGCACTTCTTTATATTTAAGAAATAACAAGAAAATACTATTTCAAATGCAATAAATTATTGATGCCGCAATGACAGTGGGACCAGTACTGTCTTGAGAAGCCTGAGAATACCAGAAATAAATATGTGACTTCCGTCAGCCGATTTTTCCGTGTGTGAGCACAATATAACGAATTTGTACAGTAAAACTACATACATTTTAGCTCAGCTGGTTCTTTTTATAAGGTTCATTTTATCCTGCTTTTTATGTGTTTAGAAAAAGAAAAGCTGTACTTAATATTATATGTTGTGTGTATAATTGTTTTTATTTAGAGAAGTTTTATTAAGAAAATTTGTTTCATCCAAAATATTCGCTAATCTAAAATCAGTTTGGTCCCAAATATTTTGGTTTAGCGGGGCCCAACTGTTTATGGTTGGCATTATTTCCTATGTCTGCCATGAACTAGAACCATTATTTATAAGGAAGAAAATCCTAAATATAACTACTCTACAGACATAAAGTATGATAATCCCATTGTTAGATATAATTTGTCTTCACTAACCTCTTAAAGTCAATGCAAAATTGAGCATGTTCTGTGAATGTTTGTGAGTTATATATACAACAGAAGCTGGGGAGGCACAACAGAATCCTCGACCAAGCAGAGTGGTTTGGTGTGCGCATGTGTTTCCAGTCTCAGAGATGATACATGCAGCACTGCAGGGTCGGCTTGACGTTTCTGGGACACAGAGTTGAGACACCACCACCCTCTCTTCAAATTCGCTCAAACCACTTTGTATCTCTTCTAAACAAAAAAAATAAACAAAATTTTAGTTTGGATTTTTTTTAATTTCATGTTGTTTCAGTGTTTAAAATACAAATTACTTGTTCAACAGTCAAGGTACCTCTACTCGCATTCCCTAAATTTGAACCCCCTATACTCCATATAATTTACTACATTTTTTATATAATAAGTAATATTATTATGGAATTACTACTTCCTGACATTTTATACTTAATATTAATGTGAATTCATTTAAATTTTAACACTTATGTTTGGTATGATACTACACAAGATATAGTACCTCAAGTTTATACCGGTTAACTTTTTTTATAACTTTTGTGTTAATATTATTAAAAATTGTTATTGATGTGAACGAATTTTACACTTTTTTTAGAGTTTCTACTCAAATTACCATATTTGTTCCATTTCAACTACAACTTCTTAAATAATTATATTGATATTTAGATTTCTTATTTTGGTTTAACAAAAATATATGAAATGAAAGATACCTATGTTAATGTTGTGAAGTAAGGACTAGTTGGCCTTCTCTACCACCTAACCAAATTTATGATACCTCCCGTAAAAAATGTCACGATCTGAAAAGGAGTAAGATATTGTATTCTTCTGTCAATCGGTCATGAATTATTGAATGCCCTATGTTTTGTTACGCCATGTCTTTTTAATAATTAACTGAAAGTATATTTGTTTTTTTTTAGTGTTCAATTTTTTTTAAAGTTAGTAATTTAAACTGTCCAAAAGTTTTCTTGGGGGTGGGGGCAAAATGTCATGCCTAAACTGTTCTCATTCAAAACACATTCATCCCTCTAAGAGTGTAATACATCAAATCAATACTTGTCTCTCGAGCTTTTCAGAATTATAGTGTTGGACAGCAATACTTAGTTTAAGAGCTCAGAGGACATCTAGTTGAAAAATAAATCCAAGCTAGCAAAAAAATTGTGGTAACAACACTACCATACAAGTTAATAGGATGGTTAATAAAACAGATAAACAGAAATGATTGATCAATAAATATTTTGCACAACATTAAATATTCATCAGAAACATTATAAGATTATAATTTTTTAAAGCGATGCCGTTTTATAGATTTTAAGTAAAAATTTTTGGATTATTTTTAACAGCAGAAATAGCTTTATGATTTGGTTTACGCATCGAGGAGTCACTCACCAAGTAGATGGCCGTAAGCTACGTCGTACAGCAGGAGTACAGGGCCAGAGGTGTTGCTGCAATGTTGTGAGAAGGCACTGGTTAAGCCTGTCACATCCAGACTGGCTCTAGGTAGAACATAGAGCACTGGTAGACGAGAGGTAGGGCTGAGACATGCGTGACCCATGTGTATCACTACATCTCCCTCGATGTGTTCTGCGGCCAGCTCATCTACACAGCAACTGCAAGCGAAAGTTCACGCTTAATATATTTTAAATGAGCAGCGTACAAATTATGATAAACAACTTGTGACAGACCATAAATCGTTAAATGCATGAGTGAAACTTATAATCAGGCATTTGTTTCTCATGGAAGTAAGAAGGCTGATCTATAGTAGAAAAAATCTCTAGTTTTTCATTCCAATAAAATACAAATGTATTTTTTTAAATTAAACTGTACAGAAGAAGAGCATAATTCATAAAGATATATATGAGCAGTCAACGGTTTACTGTAGTAGTTTGGTTGGTTTTTCTTTCTCTCATTGAAGAACTTTCCGTAGAACCAAAATGTAATATTTAGTTTAGTGATTAGTATTTAGTTTAGTGATTTTCGCCCTTGAGAATAGTTTTTATCTAACCTGAAAATAGTATATAAGGTATTGTTGTACTAAATGAATTTTCAAGTTGATTCTCGTACATAATTTTGAACTTTACCTTACATTCTGCAGACTAAAATGACAATAGTGCATCTATCTTACCTGCCATAAGAGGTATCTCCTAAAACATATACTTTTTGATTAATGTGACGTTCAAGCCATAGAGCTACTTCTACAGAAAATTGCAACAGACTGTCGGGAAACTGGAGGCAGACCTACAAGAAATAAAAATGAAACATAAATCATTTAAAACTTGTTAACATGTCACAGTTATTACTAATTACAACACTAATAATAATAAAAAATTCCTCTATGATATTGCAACTAATGTTTCTTCAACCAATCTTGTACAGACAGTTCCTAACTCCAATATTCCAACTATTAAGATCCATAAATAAAATCTACCAACCTCTGAATTGACAAGCTTAACACTAGAGTTTTTTTTTTACTTGTAACTCTTTTTTAAATAGTCCAAATAAAATATTAAATGTGAATATATATTTTTGTATTACATACATAGCCACTTCTGTTCCACTATTGCCGGGGCCTAGGTTTGCCTTTCCAACTACTGTCTTGTGCTTTCCATGGTTGTTCTCTGAATACATCATCCAATTCCGTACTTTATTATTAATATTATCTTTCAATAAATCTATACATCTCTTCCATGGTTTCTTACTCATCTAAATGTGTCTTTCTAGCAATACTTCCCAAAAACTTCATCTCTCCTAATTGTGTTCTCTCATTCAAAAAACTATGTTTCCAACCAGTATGTGGAAATCAGTTTATATTATGATTTATATAATTTCTCTACTTAATTTATCATTGTTTGTTAATTGCGATCATAGGTTTGTAAAATGGTCCTTGCCAATAATATGGTTCCCTCAAGGTTTTTATCTCTTCCCACAGCCATAACTTTATTCTTTTCTTCACTGATCTTCAGTCCTCCTCTTTGTATGTTTTGACATTTCTCTAATTCAATCTATACATCATCTATACTTTCTACCAGGATCACCATATCATGTACAAATCAAGTGTTCAGCAACCCTGTTTTCTTTCCTCAGCTCTTCTTTTACTTTCCTTGCAATCCATTCTAAAAGTAAATGAAACAGTATAGGTGAACACTTCCTTGTTTGAAACCTTTCTGTGAATCCTGCCGTGGCCTCACTCTGCACAGCTCTTTAACACGTTCACTGCATATGTTATACGAATATGCAGTGCCACATGCAGAACATTAATGTGGTGCATGTGTTACATCTGACAAACACTTATATATATTTGATTGGTGGGTTGTTATTGTGTTTAAGGGTAAACATGCATTCCTGCGTCTCTCAGTAGTGGGGGTACCTCGTGTTAATGTCCGTTCTGAGTAAGGGTGAGGAGTGGATGTGAGATGCAGTTATCATTCCGCATGTTTACATTGTTACATCTTGGGCGAATAGGTGTGCATATAAGACAAACAAGACATACAATTTATACTGTAAAAATGATGGAAGCTTCAATAATGGAAAAAAACAATTTAGAGTGTACCATTCGAATAAGCGAGTAAAGGTAACACAATATTACTGTATGCAGTGCCCTGATCAACCAGGTTTATACCCGACAGGCTGCTTCAATATTTACCATGAAAAAATTTAAATAAAAAATAAAACTTGAAAATGATCATTGTAAAGTTATAAATAAACAATAGCATGTTTTAGAACAAGAATGTAAATAATCTTAGAGATTGTAGTGCCGAGCGGATGATATCACCCATGTATCAAAACCGAACTGTGTGCGTGTGAGAACTGTGTGTAACATAAAATTTAACGTAATTCCAGACTAGGAGATAACTTGAAAGGATTCCAACCCTGATTTTTTCATTTTTTTGATTCTACAGCTAAAGGAAAATAAAACAATGATACAAAAATGTCTGCACTTGGGTACCATTTATGGTATTATAAACACAGTGAACATGTTCTACCAGAAATGTTTCTATTCATTTTGCTATATACAACTTCTCTATACTTGGCCATAATCTTTCTCTGTTGCATAAACTTGTCATATTGAAAGGAGATACTAAAGCACACACAGTTCCTGTTGGCCTTGCCCCCACAAGCACCTTTCTTCATGACTTTGCTCACTTCCTACAACATGGACTGGGAGACATATATTTTTTTTTCATCACAAAAATATTCCAAATATATTCTTTATTTTATTTTAGTATGATTAGTATGTATTGTTTAGTTTTAGACCTTTATGTGCTAGGTCATTGGAGATTCAGACCTGTATTTATGATTATCTTTATCTAATACTAGCTGACCCGGCGAACTTCGTACCACCTAACAATGAATCTGATAATGTGTTTATGTTAACATTTTGTGATGTAATAGCTTATGATGAAATTATTTTCAAGCACATTTACATTATTAAATAATAATACATTAATATAGGCTACAATATAATTTAAATAACTCACAGTTATTAAATATAGTATTTATAAAAAAAAATAAACAAACATACATCATTCAATATAGTCAATAAAGTTAATTTATTTATCAGTTGTGTTGGCATTATTCTTTAATTTTGGAGCCTTTATGGACATTAAGACCTTCATGGTTAAACTTTTAATTGTGAAGCACTTTGTGATAAACGACATTTTTAGTTTTTTTCTGAGGCGCAAGTACAAACAAATCGGATGGTTTGCCGACTCGTGAACATGCCACGTATAGTTGGCCATGTGAAAAACACGCATTTTCTAGGTTCAATCCACAAACACTCAAGGATTGACCTTGTGCCTTATTTATGGTCATGGCAAATGCAAGACGAATTGGAAATTGTATTCTTTTAAATTCAAAGGGCATATCTGTAGGGATCATAGGAATCCTTGGAATTAGAACTTCCTCGCCTTTGTACTTTCCTTTTAGTATCTTTCCGTGAATTACATTGGTCATTAATTTTGTTATTACTAAACGTGTCCCATTGCATAGTCTCGGTTGGTTTAGATTTCTTAGTAAAATGACGACTGAGCCAACTTTCAATTGTAAGTTGTGTGGCGGTAAACCGGACACGTCCAAGGAATTTAGAAATTCGGTTGGATAATTTGTGGCCTCGTCTTCATTCGTTACACAGTCAATTGATTTAAATGAATGGATATTTCCAACAATTTGATTCTGTATAATGATGTTTAGAGTGTCTACATCAGTGTTTTTAGCTGCCAAAATTACTCGCTCGCTCAACCAATCGTTAATTTTGTGGTTAACTATAATGTTTGGAAAAACTTTGGCTATGAGTTCGTCTTTTGAGGATACAAAATTACAAAAATTTGCAGGAAATGAAATTAATCCACTTGATGTGTCGACAGGTACTTGGCCATTGCCTATAGTAAGCAATTGATTTGAAAAGTCTTCAGCTGATGGATCGTTTAGCAATTCTACTCTCATATTTGATGTTAATTTTAGTTTTATTACGTATCGCCAAAGATTTGATGATTTGAGGCAGGCTTTTATCTCATCAGCAGGTGTTGATCTTGGAATTACTGGCAGTGTTTGCCGGAAATCACCAGAAAGTAATATCAGTGCACCTCCAAAACATCTTGTGTTATTGCGCAAATCTTTAAGTGTTCTATCTAGTGCTTCTAATGAACGTTTGTGCGCCATTGTGCATTCGTCCCAAATAATGATTTTTGATTCTAGTAACACTTTGGCCATTTCAGAGTTTTTTGCAATATTACATGTGGGTTGTTCATTAGTTTGAAGGTTTAAAGGCAATTTAAAAGCTGAATGAGCCGTACGGCATCCTTCTAACAATGTAGCCGCTATTCCAGAAGAAGCAACTGCAATAGCAATGTCCGATGTTGCACGAACCGTAGCCAAAATCAATGACATGAGAAATGTTTTTCCAGTGCCACCAGGAGCATCTAAGAAAAATATACCACCATTTCCATCATAAATTGCCTTCATTATTACATCGTAGACCTCCTTCTGTAGTGGGTTCAACAGGGTTACATTCGTTTGAACTGATTGTTGCAATTCATGTATATTGTATTCACGTTCGCGTTTCAACTTTCCATTAAGTGCGTCATTCATTGCACGATCTGGTGCTGGCATCCCTAACCTAACTAACAAACTGCCACACATGAGATAACACATATCTTCGATTAATATCAACGCCTGGTTATGCATAGCTTCATTCACCTCGATGTAGGGATTTCTAGAAATGACACGATCTCGATGTAAAATGTCTTCAGTCATGTTGTCCTTGTATTTGTTCCATAAGAGAAGAGGATTTGATGGAAAGCATGTAGAAATTATAATAGCAAATAATGTACGTATCTGGCTTGCAGATGCAGAAACAATTGCTTCAGCGAGTGTCGTATCCCAATGAGTATCGTTTTCAAGTAGATTGAGGTCTTGGCATGCAGCACGAAATGTTGGGCATAGTATACCGTTAACAGTTCGCAGTGATTCAAACGATGTTGGCCCACGAACGTTCACCAGCAACAATCGCAAATAAAAGCATTCATCATTCTTCGGATGAACAGTGTAAATACGACCGAGAGCATCTGTTGAACGTAAACCCCGATGACCATGAACTACATCACCTTGTTTCCGACGTTGAAATTTCTTCAATGAAGCATTCCAGATGTAATAACGTGGCATTTCAGAGTAGTGTAATGTCTTTGCAAACGGATCGCTTTCGCAAATCTCAAAGAAACTGGTTAATGTTGTAGCTGGTGGTGTTTCAGCACGTTGAGCAGCATTTGATGCGTTAAAATATACTCTTTGACCATTCTCTAGATGAACTGCCAAATGTAAAACTGTTGGATGACGTTCGTGAATAGGGAATGAGAATATTCGCCAAATCGCCTCGTTACAGTTTACATATCTACCAACTTGATAGTTTGTAATTTCATCGTTAGTATTGTTAGTTTGTATTTCAAAAACTGCCATATCGCTACCTTTTGTGACATATTTGCATATGTATTTAATGGACTTTACTGAATTGCAATACTCAATGTTGCAATGTGTCTTAAATGTTTTTGAAAGGAGTGGAGAATATGGAACAATCCAACTGTTGTCAACCAATAAATCAATTCCTTTTACTTTCGTTGTGGTAGTTCGGCCGTCATTGTCAGGTGATCTACGGCGATACTGTGGATAACCATCGTTACCAGTAATGGTCTCTGCTGTAAGATTACGTGGATATCGCTTTGAACACTTGCCGTCGACCATGCAAGGTGATAGGGGATTAATGTCACCGCAAGGTCCATGTATCATATTTTTGATCACAACATCATGTAGTTTTGGATCAGTTGCAGAATCAGGAATCTCGGCACATATAATGTCATCGATTTGATCTGGTCTAATTTTTTCAACCAACCAAATAAGAATGTGTGCATGCGGCAAACCTCTTTTTTGCCATTCGATAGAGTACATCCAGCATCGCGTATCGCCGAAGATGCATAGCTTAACAATGTAGTTCATCAGTGACCGAATTTTTTGCTTGAAGACTCGTGCGGTGATGTCATGCCGATCACTCGACGTTTGTCCGGGAAGCAGTAATTGAAGAATTTCTATCCATTTTGGATTGCACGTAAAGGTAATGAAGAGGTCTGGACGACCGTAATGACGGACATATGTCATTGCGTCTTGGGCATATTCATGCATATGACGCGGGCTACCTGTGTATGTCGCCGGTAGAATTGTCAGTCCACCAACATTAGCTGCATCTCCTTCAGTTGTTATTGCATCACGTAAATGTATATACTGCTCCGAACGCAGTTTGGCTTGGTTTAACCGAATGAAATTTAGGCGCTCCGTTTCGATTTTAACGTACATGTCGACGCAATATTGCTGAAACAGTCTACGAAATCGTAGCAAATAGTTGTCACTATTGGGACGAATCATCAAACGATAAGCGTAAAAATTCATTGAGCTAAGCTTCTTGGTAGTTTCCTCACCATTCAACGGGTTTACCATCTTGATGTTGAAGTGGTATCCATCCTCTCCTTGCCAAAACATCAGTGGATACTGCAACGTGTCATATGATCGGTGTGTTTCATATATTCTTTGCAGTTGTCCAGTATCGCGACGTGTAAGTATAATATCGCGAGTTTCCAGGTGTTCCCCAACTATTAGAATCGCAACTTCATCTACTGTTGGAGCGTTAAACCTGCGTTCGTGTGTTCCTACTGGACGTTTATCTGCTCTGAACACCACTTTGTGATCATCATGTGACATGCGCTCCATAGCAGTCTTCAACAGATTAATTAATACATGGTGTTTATTAAGAAGCTGCTGAAGACCTTGAAGGATTTCTCTTCTTAGTGATGTGTTGATTTCTTGTCGTCGATCAAGCTGCTCCTCAACGTTGCCCATAAAATATATTTGTAAGAATTTAAAATCTCCACTTTCAGGAGGAAGCAATGATCCAATTCTATGGTGGATTTGACCTTGAATTTTGAATGTTGGATTGAATCCAGATTTTCCAATAATGTCTGCTCCGAATGAAGTCATCTGGAAACATCCATTGCAATTTTGGGTATTTGCTAAGAAATGACGTGATTGAGGTGTTTCACCACTAAGCAATAAGTTCAATGGCTCAGGTGGTGGAGTCAATATTGGCAGTTTTACTTTGCCACTAAGGCAGCACAATCCGGGAGTTTCTCCAGCAAACTTCAACGCTCCGCAGTGATCACAAACAATCTCCATAGGGCCAATGTCAACCGAAGGGTGTGAGCTGTAATTCATTGTGGAATCGTATTGAAATGCAGCTAGTTTCAAATCAACGCGTGGAATATTTCTTCTTGCAAATCGTTGTTGATCTCTTAAAAAAGCCCGACAATTCCTCATTGCTAATCGAGCGGTTTCTCGGGCTGCATCTCTTTCTTCTGGAGTTAGCGTGGCACGACGTTGCGCCATATTAACTCAGCGTTCTTCTCGTGCGATTACACGATCCTCTTCATTCAATTGATTTTCAGTGATCTGTTGCCTAACTGAATTACGGCTACGTTGGGAAAGGTCAGATACTCTGGGTCGGGGCATTGTTATAAGAGTATCACCCCGTAATAAAAAGTATAAATAAAAATTTAACTAAAAACATTTTACAATTACATTTGACAACAAATATTCGTAAAAAACAAATGAAATAGAAACCTATTTGATAGCTCTCATTTGTTATGCATAGATTTGTTTTTAAAAATTAGGTTATCATTACAACAGCTGTTTCCTTAATTTAATTTAATCAAGAAATGACAAACATGGCATGGTAAACAAAATAAAACATTCTTCAATAAGATTAACATGTAAACTGCAAAGGGCCATAGGACGCTTCCCTTAAGGCTTTTTGAAACGGAAACAGGCTATTATGTTATTCTAGTACCTAAGGAATATCCCTGTAAATTTTCATGCCAATTGGTTCAGTAGTTTTCTAGTTATAAACGCTGTAACTAACACAACTTTCTTTTATGTATATAGATTAGTTAGTGCCAGAAGTAGAATTAATTTAAGTGGACATAAAATAATATTTAGATCTAGAACAAGAGATAAATATTTGTATTTTATTTTTTATTGTTTTGTCTTTCAATGCCAGTAGTTTTTACTCATTATTCTAACGTTGTTATGGAACAACGGTCCAAATCCATCAAGCTAATTTCAGCTGAGTCTCCCAAGATTTCAATCTGTGCCCCTTTGAAGGCTAATGAAGTCAAGAGTACTAACTGTTAAGGACTGGTACTTGATGAGTTAATTCTTATTTTATTTAAGCTGTAATTTCTTGAACAAAATAAACTGGTATTTAACTAGTTTGGCAAACCGTGCAAAAATTAATTTTTAGTGGCACCGGTTATTAAATTACGACCCTAAATAAGAAAAAACTTAACAAAAAGTAGGGTAAACACTTCAAAATTGTAATTTTGGACTTGATTTCTATAGACAGATTATGATAGAGAGCAATAATTACTAACAGTAAAAAACATAAGTTTCCCATGAGTATGTTCAGGAGGATAGGTAGCCGTCTTCGAGTATAAACACTTGAATGTGAATTTTGAATTCTTGTAATGCCTATGTAGCAATTATGCAGTTTATACTACTCAACTAATAAAATTAAACAACTTTGTCTGAAACCCTTTATTGGCATTATTTTCCTGTGATACCACTTTTAATTATGTAGAAATAAAGTTTTTTACAAAAAAAAGCCAATTTCACAAATTATTTTACATATTTCTATTCTTTAAAATGATTATTTTTGACATAGCCTACCCTATAAAAGTTATGAATTTTTATTCTGAAGAAAAATTTGAAAACTGTTTAGGTCTACAACAATTATTTTTCGGGATATAAAGAAAAAAATAACTTTAGTGGTGAATGATGTCTATATCACTGTACGTGTATGGGCGGGCGGGTGGGTCCATATCGCTGTACGTGTGTGGGCGGGTGGCTGGGTCTATACCACTGTATGTGTGTGGGCGGGCGGGTGGGCTATACCACTGTACGTGTGTGGGCGGACGGGTGGGTCTATATCACTATACGTGTATGGGCGGCCGGGTGGGTCTATATCCCTTATTATTAGTGAATGATGTGCAATATAATACAAGCAATACTAGTCACAAAAAATGAATTTACATTATTTTTACCAGAGGGATGGCTAGCAGGATGTCTTGAAGGAGGCACCTGAATTCAATGCATATCTTGAATTAAAATCCAGATATATTAAGTTTGACTATGTTGGTGAAAAGTATTTCAAAATAATACTTTTACAGAAAAATTATATTTAATCTGCAAGTCAATGTTGATAAATTGTGATGTTAAATAGTGATGAGTAAGTACTTGCTGGACTCGAGACCAGCAAGTACTCGTATGTTCTTGAGTCAGTTCACACCAGACTCGAGTCAGAATGAGTGGACTCGGACGGGCACGATGCTATTGCATACAGACAAACGTAAGGTGTAGAATCAGACTCGCTAGTAATACCTTCATCTATCGAGTACGAGAGTCAAACCAAGCTGTGTGATTGGCTTAAGCTTTTGTAGGCTAGCCAATCAGCAATCACATATTGGACTCGGTCCGAAATCTCCCAACTATTGACGAAGTATTACGAATATGGAAACGGAGGATTAGGACTTATGGCTATTTGTGTAGGTTTTCATTTAGAAATTCATTTTGTACTATAACATCTAAAATGGTTAACTGTTATGTTTGTTTTATAAA
>JAQJVL010009814.1:0-14703 GCA_035578905.1 Stictocephala bisonia | reverse complement strand
ACTCTTAGACCACTTCTCTCTGATTTCGATACCACAACACCGACCATTTACACGACTTACATTCTGACTTTAACTGGATCGACCCACAAGAAATTGATAAATTAAATATTAGAGATATACCGGATAATGCAGAACTGGGATATATTTGTTGAGTCGGGTACGCTAACCACTGGACCACGCGGGGTTGGTAGCTTTTTGTCTAATTTGTTTAATATATATTTATGTTTTAGGCAATTGCTGCTAGGAGCGCTGGTAGCGATTGCACTCTGTGTAAATGCACAGCTGTTTCATGTAGTAATTCCACGCGCATGATCGTAGGCTAAGGGTGTACGAAGGAAACCACATAGAGTATATGAAATATTACATTTGTTATAGTATAACAAAGTGCATTTTATATAGTATAACGTGGGACTTTGGAGGGAAATTTGGGAATTTGAGGGAATTTGGGAGGGAAATTCCCAACAGGTTGGCAGGACTGGGGTCACCATCTTGGATCCGGGGCCGCCATCTTGGGTCCGGTCACGTGATCTTCCCCAACCCAATCCCATTAGCGCCAATTAAAAACTCATTGAGGTCATTAAAACCCCATTAAAAACTCATTAAGGTCATTAAAAATCGATTAAAACCCCATTAAAAACTCATTAAGGTCATTAAAAACTCATTAAGGTCACGTGACCTGGACCCCCACCCTCGGTCATCATTGGACGAAAAACTCATCATGGGACGGCTTAGGATCGGTGTATTCATACTACTAGCAAGGAATTAAAAAGATTGAAGGAAGTACAAAAAGTGTTATGGAAGTTAATGATGTATTTGGAATCTACTCTCACAGCTTTGACCAGAAGAAAAGAGGAACAGTTCTTGTCATTTAATGTAAAATCCATTCTTAAGCGTGGCAGTATTATGCAACAAGACGAAATTAACTTCAAAACTGAAGTTAATGACTTTTATGAAACCTGCATACAGTATCTTGAAAAATGAAGTGTACCGTTCTCTACTTTCTCAAAGTTTAAATGGATGCTTTTGAAAGAGATCCCCAGTTGGGAACAAAATTGAAGAAACTATTTGTTACTTCAATGAAAAAAGCATTGACATACATGATACTTTACTATTTGATCAACTGGCACCATTAGTGGATTTTGTAAGTAAAAAATTAAAGAATGACTGATGAACCACCTCAGTGTCACGAAAAATGGGTTTGTTTTTTTAAAACGCATACCAGACCAGAACAGCACTCTGAATTTTTGAAGATATGCCAGTATGTGTTTGCAATCCCTGCCCATAATGGTAATACTGAAAGAATCTTTTCACTTATGAACATTCAATGGACGGAGGAAAGGAACAAGATGGGAGTGGATAACCTTTCTGCAATCTTGCAGGTACTTTACAATTTAAAAATGGACTGTTCTAGTTTTTATAATTTTATATTGGAAAAGAAAGAGGTTTTAAAATTGGCTGAACGAAAGAAAAATATCCCCAATTCAAATCCTAAAGCTTTTAACATAACTTTAACTTTGACTAACAATTTTAGTTATCTTGTTTAGTTATGTTTTGAAGTATGCTATATTACTTATAATAAATAAGTATTCATTGCAAAATTGTTGTTTTTATTTATTATACGCCTCACAATTTAAATTAAACTACATATTCATAGGTAAACTGAAAAATATTTATGGGTCTCAAATTAGCAAAAAAAGAGCATATTTCAATGAGTACTTCTCGATGGAGGCTCCTCGGACCCCCCTTCAGTTGGAGCGTATCGCCCCCAAACCCTCTTTGGATGTGTCCCGTTTTTTCAAGTTTATGATTTGGTCACCCTAACGTATGGCAACCCTAGATATAACTGAATCGATGCTAAAATTATTATTGTCTTACAATACAACACATTTGATCAGTAAATGTGACCTGTGCGGGGTAGTAGTGGCTCATGTTTGCTCTTCTAGCGTTAACTCTGAAACACACAAGACACAACTGTGGTGAGTTGTCGGTCTACAAGAGAAGAGGCAGTGCATTCCACTGCAATGATATCATGCAGACAGAGGAGGGGATAACCTTGTCTTGTCTGTCGCCGTGCCCAATCCCCTAATCCACATTCAACCAATCCTAACCTAACCTCTCAGCTGATTCACCTCACCCATATTCAACCAAACCTAACGTAACCCCTCTGCTGATAGGATGGGGATAATCAATTGCCTCCCCGCTTTCAGCATTCATCACTCGATTTGCATGACTTTGTCACCCGGAAGTCGATATTTGCTGACTACGCCTACCGTTGTAATGAGAGATAAGTAGGCTACATTGCATAGATTAGGCAGTTAGTTGAACGGCAATTGAAAACTTGACTGCCAAGGTGCACGGTGATTTTTAACACAAAATATGCCCCGACCGTTGAATACTGGCTTTGTAACCGTACAGAGCATTTGCTTCTAATAGAGAATATAAACAGACTAAATAAGCATTGGCCTATTACTTCGACTCAATAATATTCTCATAAATAATAATAGGAGGGAAAGAAAGAACAAAAAATAAGAAGATTGCTTAGCGTCTTCTTGATGGGAGTTTTATCGCCTAAATAAATAGTATGAATAATAAATAAATAGTATGAATAATTATTTACCGTTAACTTGGGGATCAAAGGATTATAATCACAGTTCTAAACCACTTGAGTAGTATAGCGGGAAAAGTGAGTAATATTCAGTCGGTTGCGTGTGGAAAGTAACGTCAGCAATTTGGTTGCTATTTCTGCTAATTACAATTGCAGCAAATCTGGCAAAGTAATCGAATCTCATTCTTATTATTAAAACAATATTATACATTTCTTCTATAATTTGAACAGCTTTTAATAATAATTAATATATAGCTAATTATATCAAAAGGGACAGTTCTTATCACTTGTTCAAACGATATTTGTAATTGTTACTAATTAAACTAATTAAACGTTTAAGGATAATTCAGCTAGCTCCCTTACTTAACCACATCTCATAAAATGTAGTTTCGGGTTTACGTTCGCTCCCTCACATAACCACACCACGCCTCATAAAATACCGCTAGCTTTAAGTTAACTGTTGCTATATTATGTAATCACACCGTCCTCCTCAAATATAAAACCCCCCCTCTCTCTCTTACTCGTCAAAACTCTTGATCAGGAAGTTGGGAATGGAAAGTTTACAATTATCTGGTATCTATATGATCCAAGTTTAGTATTAGTCGTACATTAATACTTTTTATTAAATTTTATTTGATCGACTTAGTCATTAGTTTGTTGTAAAGAACATTACTACATACGGGAACAGCGCAATGAAGGCAATTCTTTAGTACATAGAAATGACATCTACAACACTTTTGTTTAACACGGTACCCTAGTCATATCTTCTAACAACTGAAAGGTGTTAGGAAGACAGAACTAGTTGGCGAGGCTTATGTTCCAAACAGACAGCCTGCGGCTGGAAACTGTGCATGATGATGATGATATATCTCGTTGTTTCAATCCTGAGTTTCATTATAAGTTTCAATATAAGTAATGTAAGTAAGTAAGTTCAATTACAACTGAAGAAGTAACGAGGTGTATAGTGTTACTGGGGCTGACCAGAGTATAACGGTGTTGTTGACACTGTTATGTCCTTCCCACCATAAATGGGACAAGGTGACGTGGACTTAATCGATACTGTGGCCAGTCGACAGTTGTAAACTCATCGATGTATTCTGGGTGCCAGGGAGTAGGGTTTAAACATGGCTTTATTGCAAAAAATTATAATTACTCTTACTCTCTTTATTGAATTGTAATCAGGGTATATCAGTCCACCTGTGCCTACCAATTCATTGTCGGCACTAATTCATTGTCCAACTACTAATTCATTGTCCAACTACTAATTCATTGTCATCCCTACTCTCCAGTCAGACTCTGGCAATAGTTTGCTGATACGTTCTGATTTGTAGAATGCGCGGGTGAACGCCTGTTAATTGGTACAATTTTTCCAAAAAATTGATTCGAGTATTGATAATTCAGTCACCGATTTTCGTAAATATCAGAGTGATAAACAGTAATTACTTTGAAGTAAATACGCAGTTATCAACAAGAACTCGTATGGTTTTAAGGAAACTATGGAAATTATCCGTTATTAAGACAAAGAGTGAAATTACCAAAAAAACTGTTACTATCACGAAACAAGGCCATCGAGGAAGCGATTACAGGTCAATGCATTCTACATTCGGTGCAGTCTCAAAATTTCCGTGTCGCAAAATTTCCATGTCTCAAAATGTCCGAATTCCAGAAGAACTATAATTAGCCCCATTTACCCTTTAATGGGACCAACCCCATTATCGCCACTCGACTGCGCACTCCTAGACATTATAATTGATTTTATACGACATATAAACCAATGATGTAGCGAGGAGGTTTGCGTCTTCAATTTGCCGATAGACCGGCATTATAAGGGTTTCCTCTGACTTTGATTGGGTCAAAACAACTTTTGAAAGAGATCAGCTGATAATCACTGCTGTTAATTTGGCTATAAATTAATGACACTTTCTAAGGAATAGTTGGCCTTAGTTTGCAACATTGGCTTCATTCGCGCTCATCTTAAGTCATTCGAAATCCTTATTCGCTCATATCTTGACGATCGGCGTCTTAAGAATAAATAATATAAAATCATAAACATCGAAGGAGTCTCCTATTTTACAATGATCATTTCTAGGTTATTTCATATTATTCTCCAGTAAATACAATTATTCTATGTCAGCAAAGCCTCCTACCCACCATCTGGTATTGACTTTTGGAACTAATTGTTACACCGTCGACTATTAGGAGACCGGTTGTCGTATGTGCCCAAACCATTGTAAGTTGAACTTGCATCTAAGACTATATTGTTAAAAATATTAATATTTTGAATTTCCAATTATATACAGGGTGTCCCAGGAAGAGGTTTAAACCTTCATATTTTTTAGGTTACCCATTTATGCATCTGTCACTTTGAAACGTTGCATACTTTTTTATAGATGTTTTGAAAGTATGCAGTGAACATCGCATATCTCCAACATTTACGGAGGCTGGATGGTGGCATATTGGAGAGCGGTTCTTTCAAAAACGTAAAATACAGTGTTTTATCTGTGAAATATTCGTGTTACATTCTAACGGCTTAAGATATTTTTATGAGAAAACTAGTGAATTTTGATTTAAGTGGAACCTGTTCAAGAATGTGGCGATTAGAAATGTTATAATAATTAAGGTTGTTCCTATTTACAGCCCATCACTTCTTCTTGAGTACTTTTTTATAACACTACCAGTTTCTAACAATAGACGTTTCCACTTAGTTATTGTTGGATTACTTGGTGGTTCAACTCCAGGGTATAACGTTATAGCTCACAAACAACACTTCACTTTTTGTTCAACAGAATAAGCCATTTCGCGAACTTAAAATTCAGTATATACTCCACTAGAGCAACTTATATTAATTTTGTAATTGATCAACCAATGTTGGTAAAAATATCAGCTGTTTAGCAATAAGCGTTAAAAAACTGCAACACTGCAAAAAATGTAGTGCCAATTCAAAGAAAGTAATTTTTAAAGGAAGAAAATTGTTAAATTTTCTATTATGTCCGCCATCCTGCCTCCGTGAATGTTAGAGAGATGAAATTTTCACAGTATGCTTTTAAAACTTGTATACTTGTTTTTCATTTTTTTTTTTTTTTTTTTTTTTTTTTGTCTTTGGATGTCACTTTAAATAGTAACGTACTCTTGCCAGTAAAGTGTATTTATGTCAGTCTTACCTATTTAGTGGTGTAGTGTGTAAGAACTTGTGATATTTTGCTCCTGTATTTGGCGTGAGTTGTCTGAATAGATAGATTTATTGAAATATTTAAACCTGATTAGTTAATTCACGTGTACAGATTGGCTTTCCAGAGCAGACGGTGATCTGATCTTATTCCTGATTCAGTCATTTAGTCAGTGCGGTATATTCTTCTGCTTTAATCATAGACAGTCGCATCACTATCTGCATATTTTTGTAGCACGACTTTTTGCATGCAGCCTGTTTGTTTCTAAGAAACCTGTTCAGTTCCTGGATAACCAATTTAACTCTTCTTGAAGTCACTAAAAGCCTGTTGATTATTACTGCAAACTATATAAAGTGCTCCACTGTTGGTGGATCGAGTAGCTAGCAGCGGGCATTTGTGTAGTTATCTAACTTGGCTTTAATCCATTCATACTATAGATCACTTCCCAATTTTTCATCATGTCTAGTGCTTCATGCCCTGTATGTCAAATTATAGTTTTGGACTCAGACAATGGCATTGCTTGTGATATGCTGTGCAAGCGTTGGTTTCACATTGATTGTGTGCGGATGTCGAAGGCGGAGTATTCTAAGTACGCTAATGATGTAGGAAGAAATGGTCCTGCAACCGAGTCGATTGTACCTCAGTTGATGATAACCCGCTTGTGAAACTGTCTAACCAGTTGTCCGGCCTCATTGATAGTGTCTCTAAATTAGCGACTAAGGATGAAGTTAATTTTATAAGCAATGGAATAGATAAGCTGAGAGAGAGTATTGAAACACGTCTTGCTGGCGTTGAGGCTCGTGTTGATGATCTGGAGCTTAAAGTAAAGTCCTTACAGGCTGGAGAAAATGCACCTGATCATTGCTTAGATGATATTATCAGTGAAATTAGCGATCGCAATAGACAAGCCCTCAATGTTATTGTCTATAAACTGCCTGAAAGCCGAAGCAAGGATCTCAATGCTAGGATCAATCATGATAAGGGTCAGTTAGCTGAGCTTGGACAGGCCATAGGAATCATTTACAATTTGGATAATATTAAACTATTTAGAATTGGACGTCCAAATAAGAACAATGTCCACCCATTGAAGATCATTTTTAAATCTGCAGTTGAGGTTAATTCGTTTCTGGAGAGATTTTCTAAGGCTGGTCTTAAGGATGCTAATAGTAAGTTCTCCTTGGTTACTGTTTCTCGGGATAGAACAGCTCATGAGCGTAAATTTTTGAACTCTCTAAGAGCTAAACTCAATGATCGTATTAAGCTCGGTGAAAGAGACCTTACTATAAGATACAGAAATGGAATACCCTCTATTGTATCTCTGTCAAAAAACGATTGAGGGCTCATGGTGATGGGTCTGTAAATGCTTATTACCAAAACGTTAATGGTCTTCGGGGTAAGATTAATCTCTTGAGGAAAGCTGTTTGTTCATGTATCTATGATTTAATAATATTAGTTGAAACAAATTTAACATTCGATATTATAGCATCTGAGCTTGGATTAAACAAATACAACGTTTATTGCAAGGATAGATCTGGCGATACAAGTAATAAAGAGTCTGGAGGTTGAGTTCTTGTTGCTGTCCATGAAAGCCTCCCGTCTTCTGCAGTTGTGACTTCGGTGAACAATGTTGAGTGCGTTTTTGTCTCGGCCCGCATTTCTGGTCAACCTCTTCTTATTGGAGGCGTCTACATTCCCCCTCAATCTCCGAGCCTCTTGTATTCTTGTTATTGTGATGCTGTTGAAGAGGTCTACGCTTCATGCCAACCAGATACTAAGGTCATCCTTGTTGGAGATTTTAATCAACCTGATGTAGAGTGGTCTCTCCCAGAGTATGTTCCTGTTAATGCTGCATCTGAACATTTGCTCAATATGGCTCACTTTATCCAGACCACTCAAGTTAATTCTGTATTTAACTCACGTGGTGTCTTATTGGACCTTGTGTTCTCTTCTGTAAGTTCCGTCTTGGTTAGGGCTGCTTCTGACCCCTTATTGTCTCAGGAGGCTTACCATCCCGCACTTGAGTTTTCTGTACCTTTTGAGTGCTCTAAATCTTCGGATCGTGTTATCTATATCCCGAACTTGCGAAAGTGTAATGTTGATGGGGTTCGTCAATGGATCGAATCACTGAACTATCCAATCCTTAATGATGAAAATGTACTTGACGCCTTCACACAGTTTTGTCGAGAGCTTGGTGACTGTGTATGTCAAAACTCTCCTCTAGTGAGGAAGACGAGGTCCAATTTTCCGTCTTGGTTTTCATCTGATCTTAGAGCTCTCGTCATTAAAAAAAAATTTTGCACAGGAAATATAAAGTGAGCCTGTCTCATGTGGATTATTGTTCTTTCAGAGCTGTTCGTAGTCAATGCAAGACCTTGACTGAGATTTGCTATGGTAATTACATGAGGAAAGTTGATGCTGATGTTAAAGGAAATCCTAAGTCATTTTGGGGTCACATTAAGTCATTGTGTAAGGTCAATACTACCCCTAGTAAGCTTATTCATGACCAAGTCTCAGTGGAAGAACCTTCACAGATGTGTGAACTATTTGCTGACTATTTTGCTACGGTCTATGCACTTCCATCTAATTGCAATAATGATTATGTGTATGAGTCTAATATAAGTGTCTCATCTGTGTACATATCTGCTGTAGAGGTTGAACGGAAGCTTTGTTGTCTTGATGGCTCCAAGGGTGCTGGGCCTGATAATATAACCCCTCTCGTTCTTAATTCATGTTCTTCTGTTATGGCTCCTCATCTCGCCATGTACTTTATTCAGCTCTTGAGAGTGGGTTGCTTCCCTGATGTTCTCAAGCATGGATATCTTGTGCCTGTGCACAAGTCTGGTGATATGTCTGATGTTGTCAATTACAGACCTATAGTTTTGCAGTCTGTTCTTGCTAAGGTCTTTGAGGCTTTGATCTTGGATTTCTTGTCCTACACATTCAAGAATGTTTTCATTGCTGAGCAGCATGGGTTCAGACCGGGAAGGTCTACAGTCACGAACCTTTGCGTCTTCACTGACTATGTATACTCTGCCTTTTCACGACATCATCAAGTGGACTGTATTTATTTGGATTTCTCTAAGGCGTTTGACAGAGTCAGTCATTCTCATCTTGTTGCCAAGCTCAGAGCCCTTGGATTCACTGGCCCACTACTCCAGCGGATTCAGAGTTATTTGTCTGGACGAACACTGCAGGTCAAGTTTGCTTCCTTTCTCTCGGCTGCTGTGGTACGAGTGACGTCAGGAGTGCCTCAGGGGTCTCTTCTGGGCCCTTTTTTGTTTAGCCTATTTATCAACGACATTGGTAGTCTCTTGGACTGTAAGTTTGTTTTTTTGCTGACGACATTAAGATCTACCATGAAGTTTCGTCAGTTTGCAACCAGCATTTGCTTCAGAAGAATTTGGACTATGTCGCTCAGTGGTGTGAAGTGAATGCCATGCACATGAACGCGTCTAAATGTCAGGTTATGACCTTTGGAAGATCTAAACTGCCAATTCCATTCGTCTACAGCCTTCGTGGATCAGTGTTGAAGAGAGTGACTGTGGTAAAGGACCTGGGAGTGTTTTTCACACCTGACCTTGATCCTGGCGAACATGTCTTAAAAATTTTTGCTAGAGCGAACAGGGTTCTGGGACTTATAGCTCGAGCTTCTAGAAATGCTTTCTCTCCTGAGACTTTGAAGTGTTTGTATGTGACTCTTGTGCGCCCTATCTTAGAATATGGCTCCACTATTTGGGCACCTCATTAGATCGGCCACTGCTGTTCCCTCAATCTGGTTGAAAAGCGTTTTCTTCGTCTGTTGGGTGTCAGAGATGGACAGAACTACCTGGATGTTGATGTTCGGCAGGTTGCTGATCACTATGGGCTTATCTCTCTTATGGCCAGAAGAATAGCCCTGGACCTGTTCTTCTTGTTCAAGATTGGGCTGGTTGATTGTCCTGAACTTCTCCAGCGGATTGACATCCATGTTCCACGTTGCACTCGGCTGACTCAAACCTTTGCAAAGCACCACTATCCAACTGTTTATGGGTACCATAGCATGATACCTCGTCTCTTGCGCCTGGGGAATGATTCACAGCTTGAATTCTTTGGCCAGTCTTTTGAGTCTTTTAGAAGATTGGCGCTTATTTATGTATCTGCCCTCGCTACTACCTAATGTGTTACTGCTACCTTGTTTCACCAATTATCTTATTATAATTATCTTATTATTGTTGAATTATACCTTGCTTGTTACTTAGATATATTAATATGTTATGCTTCGCCTCTTTCCAGATCTTAATGTATGGTTGTTGTTGTAAATTGAAGTTTTGTTTGATTGTCTACCATTTACATATACTTACATATATTTACATGAATGTTGTTACTTTTTTTACCTAATTATGTTGATATTACGTTGTTATTATTGTAATTTGATTTATTCTAGATATTTATATTTCGTTGATCATATGTGTTCTTGTTATTATCTTCTTTGTTATAATTTGTAATATATCTCTTTTAACTTTAAGTGGACATTTACTGGCAAATATGAGGTTAAGTTTACCATTAAGCCATCTTTGAATATATTCATTTGTATAATGGTGTTAACCGTTTATAATAATAATACATACTATGTTTAAAAAGTGTGCAATGTTTCAAAATGATCGATGCATATACAAAATCAAACGTTTAAACCTATTCGTGGGACACCCTGTACATAAATGTAAATTATTGTTTTGGATATATTTCTAAATTATTCCTTCATTATGATCCATACAAAAAAGTAAGAAAAATGTATTGAACTCCCCCCCCCCAAATTCGAAGGTTTATGAACATTGTCGTATGCCAATGGTGGACATTTTTGCCTCGGTTTAACGATTCTGAAATATCGTATTTAATTTGCCGGACTGGAACATTTGTGGTGAGTGAGGCTCCGCCTAGACTGTCGCTGTCATAAGGGCGCCGGCCAATAAAGAGGGTGGTCCACGTGAACCCTTGATTTACAAGATTGATTCATTGGCGTCCTCAGGCGGCAGTCAGGTCCAGACAGAAAGGACATTTCAGCACTACAGCAATATGAACTCTTATTCATCATAGTTAGTTATTAATATTTACAGAACAAACTTAATAATGGATGTAAAAGAAACAAGTGAATACATATATTTTATATTGATGTAGACTGTAGAAATTACATACACTGAGGCAAGAACTTGTTCACAAAAGCACGATTAAAAAATGTCCCAAAATATTTTTTATTTTTTTATTTTATATTTTTTCAGGCACATAATTTTGCTCATATAAGTCACACAGTATTTGATATAAAATAAACATTGAAATTTATAATTGCTTTTACTTGTGGAAAGAATAGATAAAAAATAATTGATGGACAATATCCATGGATAAAATAACAATTAAACTTACATTAGAATACCCAGATTATTTTATTCAAATCATATAAAAATTCGTGATATGAAGCAACATCTTAATATTTAAGATCTCTAATATTTACTAATATTTAAGATCTCTAATATTTACCAATATTTACTAATATTAATCATTAATATTACTAATATTTAATGGACGGGATCCAACGTCATAAATTATTTAATTTTCATTTCACGTGAAATATCTGCATATTCATATCAATTTCTCTAAATTTCTAATAGCCCTTTAATTATAATTATTACTGATAAAGCATAAATAAAAACACTCTTAGTGTACTTAAAAAATAATACAATACATCAAAACTTAAAGTTCACACATTAAGTAGTATATTTATAGTGCAGTTGCACGAATTTGAATAATCTTCTAATCTAACCAAACGTAAAACAATTACTTCAGAAACGAACATAACCTAGATGCTAGCGAACCTAGCGGTGAGGCTGCAAACAACTTTTTAATTACAACAAAAGTAAACTGCCATGCTATCTAGCGGAGAGATTGCGTAGCTCTACGATACGACTACGAGCGCTAGCGTAGAGCCAGTTGCATTTTTCTCAAGTATTACACCAATTAATTCAACCACTGTATGTTTATATTACTGTGCTGACCTAATCAAATCATCTGTTACACAAAGTGTGTAGTTTGTTAAAATGTATACTCCATATAGAGTCATAGACGTATAAAATTATTTGTCCATAATATTGTTTTTTTTTTATAGTGAATAGTTATTTTAATAGAAAATATGGGTGAAACAACTGATTATTGAGTTTGAAACTCTTTCAAATATCAAATTCACAATAGTTATTATTTATTTTAATATATTTTCTATATTTGTCGTTTACCTTTCTGAACAGAATTCATTAGTAAATTAAGAATACCACATGAAGATTTCAATATATTATAATATATTCCATAAACAAACTATTTTGGTTGATACAGATTTTAAATAAATAAAATAATTATAGTTACGTAGCCAATTAAATAAATTAATTAGTCAACAAACTTTATATTATACGCTAAAAAATATCGGAAAACCTACGAAGTTAACAGCGGTAACAACGTCTCTTAAAAAATATAAACAAATGCATAACAAATAAAAGAGCTCAGTTGATTTTAAGAAATCTCAAGTAGCAGAATTCAATTCGAAGCCAACAATAAATTATGTATATTATTGGATTAAGTATGGTAAGAAATATGTAATCGGGAAGTTTTTATTTATTGACTATCTCTGGATTATTTCTCCCTTTATTATCGAATTTCTTTATCGCAGCGCTTTCTTACTCAGACTAACAGCAGTACGAAAAGATGTTTGTTCCTTATTTGAATATTATCAAAAGATAGTGTAGTAAGGTTTAAATCATAAATTAAGGTTATTCATCATTAGTAATATTTTTTATCAATAGCAAACCGTATATTTTACAGATATAATTATGTCTCATTTCAAACTAATTTAAAATTACATACAATATTAAACGAAAGTGGGCTTTCTTGTAAGTCTATGTTTGGATAAGTCCAGACTAATGAATGGATGAAATGAATTATAAAAGGATTAATTTGCTAAATATTAAAACCCACTTCAATGTAAATCATAACAAAGATGACAATGAGCAAATAAAACGTTGCCAAATAGATCAATTTATATCTTTTATAGTTTAATTATTATTTTTAAAATAAATTTGTACTATTTTATTCATAGCACTAATTAATGCACAAACTATTTTGTTATTTATTAATTTGAGTTGAAGAGCTGTACTATTTGAATTTTATATGTTTCGTTAGACATATAAATATTACTAAATTAATTATTAGTTAATTAGAATACAGTGAAAATTTAATAGCCTTTTACAATCTAGGAGGCCTTTTACAATCTTTTTTGTCGCCACTTATTCTTCTTCTTGAACTGCGCCTCTCTATACCATAGACCTTCTATTATACCTATATAATACCATAGAGGTATAATAGAAGGTCTATGTCTCTACCTCTCACCTCTCCCATTTCTCCAGACATTAACAGCAAGGAAGGATCGTTTTATATCTTACTTTATTGAATGTAGCAAGTCTGACCACGAAAGGTATGGAATTCAAACACTAAAATTACATTTTTCGCAATTTGATTTGTTTCTTATGTCCGATGGAATATCTATTATTTTATATAAGAGTGTGAAAAATAATAATTTATTTTAAAATAAAAATGAGGCTTACTTTCATTAGTTACAAGATAGCTAATATACAATTACTTTTATTTGTAAGTTTTATGCTATCAAATAACTGTGTATGATTTGTGGTTTATTTCCTGTGTGTTTAATAAGGAAATATTTGATAATTTTAGGTGTGGTTATGTCCATTTTGGCCACAATTTTAATTTCAAACGACAATAAATCTAATGTGACCCCAACTATGCAGTCTGTGTTTAATATTGCCAATTGCGTATCAGACATAAATTCTATGTAAATTTTCATTAGATTAATGTAAATAGGTACTGTATGTGCAAGATATGTATACTTACTTGTTATTTCCATCCATAGGCCCTTAAGTGTTGGATAGGTCAAAGTGCCAACTCTAGGTTAGCCACTATTTGGTTGGGGTGACTTAACCCTTTTAACCCGGGAGAAAAAATTAATTGTCACTTACAACTTCCGTACTAATTTTTTACTGGTCTTCCAAAACCGCCGCAGGCTAAATTCTTGGTTATTATGTGTATGTATATAAAATGCCATTTTTTTGTTTATACTCAAGCTATTACAATGTTTTTGATACAAAAATCTTCACAATAAAATTTTCTAACTTATTAATGTACTTTTAACTAAATTTAAATCAGAGAATAATTTTTTTAATTTGTTTTACTAGGTTTTTATAGTAAAAAAACATATTTAGAGGTGAATAACTATGATAAATAAAATTAATCTTACTGTGGGAACTGACATTTTTCAGTACAATATTTTATTAGCTACAACATATATAAATTTCACAACCCTAGGCCAAGGAATAATTGTACTATTGCAAATTCAAATAATAATGTCATCCGGGTTTTTAGAAAAAAAGAACAAAATTAAAAAATCACTTACCAGTGGCTTCAAATAAGTTCCAATGTAATATCTCTTTCACATAGTTCCACTCCCGCTGTATAAGAAATTCATTCACACTATTTACACTTATCACTACGTTTATATATTCACAAAAACGGAAGTCCGAAGCTAAAATTTGGAATGGCCTAGCTGCAAACATGTTTGGGCATACACATTGGATGGCAGCCCTCTTGGCAAAGAGAACAGATAGTTCTTGATCTTTTCCTGTTGCTCCTGTCACACTTTGTTCCCTTATTAGAACAAACCCAACATGTTTTTACCTTATTACCAGGTAATTTGATTAGTGAAGAAAAACGTCCTGCTCTAGGCCTACCCATCATACCATTGCCATCTCTACCTGCTGCTCTGCTTTTCTCAGCCATCCACTCTGATTCTATCTCTTCAATGATACCAACAATAAACTGATATCTAGACATTGGTTTTTCATT
>JAQJVL010009813.1:0-14705 GCA_035578905.1 Stictocephala bisonia | reverse complement strand
AATGTAAAATTATGGAATTTTCAAAATACTTTACTGCTAAGAAGAATGAAAGTAAACCAATTTTTTGGGCTTGATAGGGTCCTATGGTGACCAAAATTACATTGAAAATTGCTTAGGTTTTGAGTGCACATCAAACCCTACCAAAAGAATTGATATCGAGCAACAGGTGGTATAGAGTCATTTCATGAGGTTGAGAAGAAAGGATTTCGAAGTAGGTTTTGAGTTATTGAAGAAAGAGAAAAAAAGAAGACCGACTTAGTGACGAAATGTTATAAGGAAAACATAGGAATAATACCCAGAATCTATATTTTCCTGTGACGAACACGTCAACGTGCTATCTACACTACTTACCAGATAATCCGACGTTTCGCCCATGTAGTGATGTGGCATCCTCTGAGCCATCGCTGAGACATACACACACACATCACAGCATGGGTTAAACGTCTGATTATCTTTTAAGTAATGTAGATAGCATGTTGACACGGTTGTCACTGGAAAATATAGATTCTAAGTATGACAACAGCCGCTTAAGCCAAAGATCTATGATAGAAATAGTAAGATATAGTCAGTGTGTAGTGACTGATATGGTGATGTATAGGTAATAAGTGGGCACTTGTGAACATCTATAACAAAGAATGAGAGTATTAGAACTGGTACGTGATTGGATAAGTGCATGCATTAACTGACTGTACCAAAAATTAATTTATTAAAAACACACACACACACACACACACACACACACACACACACACACACACACACACACACACACACACACACACACACACACACACACACACACACAACTTCATCTAAATTTTAATTTACATTAATGTTTAAGGGAAGAGATATAACTGCCATAAACCATAAACATGGGGTGTGGTCACAAACAAACAGCCACTATTTTTATTTAAAATTTGCTATCTAATTTTATGTATAAGAAAACTCGTGATAAACTGTCTTAATTCCTACTTACACGCCTGCAGTAGATCAATAGTTCTATATAACAACATAATAACTTAAGTTATTCCATAATAATGCATCGCTGTTGTTAAATATTTACTCTGCAGTAATTATTCAGCTTTATGTTTCAATCAGCCAGCTATAAATTATTAATACATCAAAGTGAAACTCCCACCTCTTTTGTTTTTACCTGTCATTTTCAATATTGGTCTGAGAGGATTTAATTAATACGCCTCAACCAGATTACAAGCCTCTCGATAAAAGGAACGACAACCTCCTTCCCCTTATAATTAAACCTTTAAGTATATCTCAGTATTAGTCTTTACTTGGTTTTGGGCTTACTTTAAAATTATCACATTAATTTACAGTTTAATTGGATACCTAAATGAACATGTCATACTATCAGGCGTTTGTGTTATATAAATGTAATGACTTAAATTTATTACAATAAACTAGACTGTCTTATGGCTATAAATGCAAGAACGGAATAACTATACTCCAAAATATAAAGTAAAACATGATTTTGCTAGTAAAAATAAATACTATAAATAAATTATAGAAGTGTAATCAAATCGTAAGAGTGATCCCATCCTTGCAAGCATTCCGCCTCCCCCGTCACTGCTGGTGGTTCGGAAGTCGTCATCAAGGCTTTGGTCACAGGTTAGATGTTAAAGAGGTCGTCTGCCCTAACTTCGCCAGATAAATAATACTTACTTTAATATTTTTACTTGGAAAAGGTCTAAAGGACAACATGTAATTAGTTATTGAACTGTCACTTCGCTTATCTACGCTTCGCTAAAATTATATAATCATTCCTGAATTCTTTACATATACTCATACACAACTAATCCTCAACTCTTACCATGAGTGTGATTCTTATTAACCCCAGCCCCTCCCTTTTCCCTTCTCTAGTAATTCCGTTGCTTAAAGATCACTTTTGAAAATGCAATTTTGCACCTACTATTTCTTGAATATAATTAAGAGATGTTTTTAAAAAGATCAAACTTTAGTAAAACAATCGTTGATTTACTATTAAGGAACAGTTGCATACTATTTCATGAATATTATCTTATTTATATTTTTATGTTGTGTACCGGTATAAGAAAGTCTTATCCCTAGCCAATTTAAAGTAGTTTTTAGCTTATGGCAATCTCCTTAGAGTAAAATATTACCAGTTAAAAAGTCTTCACGTGATCCTTCATTCTTTTGGAAGTATGAGACCATTTCATACGTTGGATTTGATTTGTTGTGGTTATGTTAAGTAAGGAGAGTTTAGGTTTTGTTAGGTTTGGTTAGATGATGTAAGCTGAGGATATGTTTAGTTAGGTAGGGTTAGGTTGGGTGAGGTGAGGATTTTTGGTTAGCTTGAGTGAAGTGAAGTGAGGATGTTTGGTTATGTTGGGTGAAGTAAGGTTATGATATGTTTGGTTAGGTTGGGTGAGGTGAGGATATTTTTAGTTAGGTTAGGTTGGGTGAGTAAATTGAGTTTGTTAAGTTAGGTTGGGTTAGGTTCGGTGAGGATATGTTAGGTTAGGTTAGGTTGTATTATTACTGGCTATGTTAGTTTATAACCATAACAATAAAATATTGTTACATAATGAACATAAAGAGAATAGTTTGCCATTAAAAATATAGGTAAATTATTTTCATATTGTATGCAAATGTATATTTTACAATAAAGATTTTATATTTAAATTTACTAAATATTACTTTTTATTTTTATTCGTGGAACATTACTAACATACTTATATATACCTGATCATTTCAATGTTGTTAATTAAAGTTTAAGATAATAAATAAATATGAAATCGCAGTTATGTTTACAAGTACGCATATTAAATATAAAGTAAGAAAAGTAGCATTTATGAAAAATACTAGTTGAAAAATTCCGTGGTCCATGAGTAATGGAAAACAGGGTTTTGTCGTTAGGGTGAAGTTGTCAAACCACACAAAATATGAGGTGACCCTACGTCATCAAAGTCACATTTATCTTCCTTTTCCTACATTTCTAAGATATATTTCCTGTTTTGTGGACTTTACAATAATTTATCATGCATTTCAAAAGTTACTTAACGAATGTCGATAACTTGAAATATTTAAATAACAAACTACTTTAAAGGTTATAATAAAACCATTTGTTATTATAAAACCCGTCTTTACAACTTTACTATTCATTAAACTGTTTTATAGCTCATTTTTTTCCTAAATGTATGGTTTACTCTGCATATTCGAATAGTTTACGATGCAGTATAATGGTATATATTATACCATTATTATATCATATTATATATTTATACTATAATATATTATAAATTGTTTCGTATCTTTTGGGTGCAGTTTTTTAGAATAGCATACTTACGGAATATGAGAGAAAAATAGAAATAATTGGTCCTATATCGATAATGACTGTATAAACATAAAAGGCCGAATTAAGAATGAGGCTGAGGGGTGATCACCTGACAGATCATTTGTTAGTGAAACATTTAGTTATTATTTTGTTTAAAACCTCTCTAAGTTCAAGTGCAAGCAAACTAGCAATTTAAGTTATTTTGGTTACAAAAATCTAGTAAGTGATGTCTCTGTTATTCTTGAGGAAAATATTAAATTCACGTATAATTATTCAAATCCAGAACGTTAAAGAACTACTATGAGGAAAGACTAATCAAATATTTTTGTTAAACACATGTTTGATTTCAAGGAATGTTAATTTTCTTAACGAATGCAATTTTATACCAACATATGACTCAACAGTCTCATACACTAATCAAAATCTATGTTCATAGCTGATCTTAATGAAAAAATAAGGGAGGGATGCGGATAATTCCAGTTCCTGTTCGTCCACAGGATTGTATAAGTGCGTGACGGAATATATTTTTACGCGTGTGAACTTTAAATCAAATAAGTTTCATATAAGTTGAACTTATTACAGATGATTGAGTTTTGCTTTGAATTAAAAATTACTTGCGTGTTTCAATCAGTCAGTCAGAAACAAGTACAGAACTGTAGTTTCAGAACACGACGACGCGTTTCAAATCAACAGATTCATCATCAGATTTGGTTTTCTATTAAGTTGAACTTATATGATACTTATTTGATACAAAGTTCACGCACGTAAAAAAACATATTTTGGCACTCACTGTATACATATAATATTAAAACTGTATAATAATTCTCTTCAAGAAATTTAAAATTCAAACTGACGGAGTACTGCGGGGTTTGTGAAAGCTCTAATTCAATATTAATATTGGTTATGTAACATTTTCCAAGTACTAAATAATTGTTAAGGACAAATCTTCTATTTTACGATGGTTAAAATACAAGTCCCGTACACCAAACTCAAATAAAATGTTTACCATATCTGCTATCCAATCACCCAAATCTTATTTGATATATTTAAAAATTACTCAGTTAGACGTGAACTAGAATAGGACAAACAGACGTAGTTATAGGTACCCGAATTCGATTTTAACATCAATGGTATTTATTCCTAATATAAATCTAATACGGTCTAGTGGTTCGAATAACAGTTTAAACCTGTATTATTGTTCTAAATTGCATAAATTAAATAAATCTAATTCCTCAATTAAATCAATGTAATTTCTAAACTAAATTTAAATAGTTCCCTTAGTTTTATATAATTTGTATTTATTTTCAAGTTACTTGATGGACTTGTATTGTAAAATTCTTTTCTAATATAGAATTATCTGTGAGAAAGTGAGATTGTCAAACTAATCTTTCATGAGATTCCAGTATACCTCTGATTAGTGTAACCACTATATCGTAACTAGCTGGCTCCATGAATTAGTCCAGGTAATCAATGTCTTCCAGCGAATGTTCGTGGCCTCACAGAGGTAATTTCTCCTTTCAGGGGACGCCCTCATTTTATGGCTTATCTACTGTCAAGTTAGAACAATGTCCAGTACCTGCTGTGGACTTTGGTCTGAACAAAGCTGTACAAGGAGATGAAAAATTATCAGTGTTTCATGAGTTTGGGGAAAGAACGAGAGTTCTTGAGTTTATTATGACTGAAAAAGTTGTAAATGTTATTCGTTTTTTACACAAAACAAGACAGAAATTATTCAACACTATGAAATAAAATATTCACAAACTTTTTAAAATGTATTAGTACAAAAATAATGTTAATAAATAACAAGCAGAGGTAATGAAATTTCTATAATGGTGTTTGTATAAAGTATTCAAATATTTTTCAGTTTTTTTATGGTTTTTGGAGACATTTTTCTTTACGACTTATAAAAGGTATGAATAGTTCATTGTTTAATGGTTTACATGACTAAGGAGTAATAGAAGGCTGAGTAATTATCAAAGGTCAGCAAGTTAGATTAATCACTATTATATGCTGATATTAAAATTTTCCCCCTTAATTTTAAACAAAATCTAATTAATTTGTTTAGTGCAGATTAAGATGCCAGATTTTTTTCTCAAAATATAGGAATAATAAATGTTATTTTGTGTTACGTAAAGGGAATATATATCAATGAAACAAACTGTATAGAACAATTCAGTTAGTTATACCATAATTATTCTCTACATTTTAAATACGTGTAAAATATTTAGTATCCGATGTAGTTTTACAATGTATATATTTTTTCAATTTACCCGTACATGTACCAAGATTTTTAATACCTTATCTCAGCTTCTAACTTCTGAAATGTAAATGCTCTATAGTAGAGTCTTATCCGACATGCTGTTATCCGACATTCCCTTTCAACCGACATACCCGTCCCGAAATCACGACCGCAAAAAACGTCTGATTTCCGAGACAGTCGATTTTTATACGACTAAAATCAGTTAATTTGTTACAGAATTTGATTATGTAGTACATGTACTGGCCACTGTACGTGTGTGGGTGGGAGGGTGGGTACTATCACTGTATATGTGTGGGTTCAAATTGAATATACTTAATTTGAAGTTAGTATATACAAATTAAAATAAATTTTGACTTAACTTTATTTTTACTAGGAGTGATTCGTTATTGTTGATGGACTAGGTATGGTATGACTGTTAACGATTCAATTACCGTAATATTTGTATGTTTTTATTAATATTATTAAGTTTGTGTTGTGTTATATTTATATATATATATATATATATATATATATATATTGTTAACAAATATTAATTTTTTATAGATACCAGGCCATTTTTTAGAGATACCTCCTCAAACCTCCAGACTAAATTAAGTAATTCCGGTCTCACTCCTCGGAAATGCCATATTACAAAAAGAACAATAAATAAACAACACATTTTTTTACTTCATCAAAACTCACAAATTGCTACTAATAAAATAGATGAGCTCTCATTGTTATGTGAAGAGCTAAATCCCGATGTATTGTTAATAACTGAGCACGGCTTTAGCATTAACAATATAAACCATTTTAAAATTCAAAATTATAATTTAGCAAATTTCTATTGCAGAGACATCCATCGTGGTGGTGGAACTGCAATACACGTAAAAAAAGAACTTAAATTCATTCCAGTGGTAGTCGGAGAATCTATAGAAAGAGACATTGAAATTACTGGTATAAAAATACAGAACAACAGATTTCAATTTACAATAATTGGGATATATGGATCTCCAAATGGAAATATAGACACCTTTTTACAAAAATTCGAAAATTGTCTCAGATATTTATCAAAAAGAAATTCAAAATTCATATTTTTGGGGGATTTTAACATTGACGCTCTCGATGTTAATAATCCCAATTCTAAACGTATGGCCAACCTTTTACAGTCTTTCGGACTGAAATGGTCTATTACCTCTCCCACGAGAGTTACGGCCATTTCCCAAACGGCTATAGACAACATTATAACAAACGTGCATGATGTAGATGTCAGTGTGGTCAACACAGCTATCTCAGACCATTACGGTCAACAGGCCATTATCAGTGATTGTTATCTGGCACGGGATCCCGTAACTAAACGAACATTTAGAGACACTAATCCCAAAAATCTAGCTCATTTAGACGTTTCACTAAAAAGAGAGAGTTGGAATTGTATCAATGTTATTGATCCCATTACGTTACAATTTCAAAATTTTGAAAATTGTTTGAATTTTCATTTTGATATAAATTGTCTAGTAAAGACACTAAGACCAGCACCAAAGAAAACGGGATGCAAATGGATCACAAAAGGTATCTTAACATCAAGAGAAAAGATGAAATTTCTCACCGAAATATCTAAATACACTACAAATTTGAATTTCAAAAATTTTTTCCAAAATTATAAGAAAATTTACAAAAAAGTCATTAGAGTGGCTAAAGCTTATGATGTAAATAAAGCAATAGCCACATCGAAAAATTTAGCAAAAACTGCCTGGGCTATCATAAACAATAGTGTTGCACTAAAAAACAAACCAATTCAACTTAAAATTAGCGGAGAACAAGTCTGTGATGAGTGTAGGATTGCGGAGGAATTTAACGCCTTCTTCGCATCAGTAGGTACTGATCTAGGACTTCGTCCACGGAGAGTCCAGAATCCTCGCTTATCAAGACTGAGTCCATCAGCTTCTTTGGCATTGGCTCCAGTCACGGAACATGAGATTGAGAAGGTTATCAATGAGCTTGCACCCAAGAAGTCGAATGACGTGAATTACGTATCGACATGGCTTTTAAAAAAATGCTCCCACCATATTCTAACGCCCTTGGAACATTTGATTAACCTTTCCTTCTCATCAGGCGTTTTTCCTTCGCCTTTGAAAACTGCTAAAGTGACACCAATCTTTAACAAAGGTGATTCTTCCAGCATTAAAAATTACCGACCAGTTTCAATTCTACCAATCATTAGTAAAATTTTTGAGAAGCTTTTCCTGTCCCGAATGCTTGGTTTCTTAGAAAAACATAGTCTTCTCTCGAAAGACCAATTTGGTTTTAGAAAAGGTCTGTCAACAACTGACGCAGTCATACGATTAGTAGAAACGATTGTAGAAGGGCTGGAGAGTCGGAAAGCTACAATTAGTGTGTTTTTGGATCTCTCCAAGGCTTTTGACTGTGTTGACCACGACATTCTGCTTCAGAAACTACACACCTATGGGATCCGAGGAGTACCGCTTCAGTGGCTAGAATCCTATCTAACAAAAAGAACACAAATGGTTCAAATTTCCGAAGTATGATCTGGATATAGATGTCTAAGGTATGGAGTCCCACAGGGATCGATTCTTAGCCCTCTCTTATTCCTGATATACGTCAACGAAATTGGTTCATCACTACTGCATGGGTCACTCGTGCAGTATGCTGATGACACGACTCTCTGCTTTAAAGAAATTACAAATCAGGAGCTTGAAATCCATGCATACATGGAACTGAACAACTGCATTCAAAAATTTCAAGAACTAAACCTTAACACAAATTCGACTAAGTCCAATTTCATGAAGTTCTGTTTACGGAAGTCAGATTCCGAAGGAAATTTGACAGTGGCAATAGATGAAAATGAAATTGAGGAGTTATATTCAACTAAATTCCTCGGAATATACCTAGATCGGGGTTTGACTTGGAATATACATTCTGACAGTCTTTGCAAAAAGCTGTCATCAAGCATTTATGTTTTGAGAAACTTAGCAAAATTTTGCCCTAACCATATATTGATGACAGCTTATCATGGTTTAGTTTACAGTCATATCTCATATGGTCTGGCTTTGTGGGGAGGTTGCTCTGCCACAAACCTGACCAGAATATTTAGAATTCAAAAAATGGCAGTTAGAATAATTAGCAAATTACATTATAGAGAGTCGTGTAGGCCAGTATTTAAACGGTTAAACCTTGCTGACGTTGCCTTGCCTCTATATTTTAGAGACAGCAACATATTGTATGTTTAAAACTTCACTGACAAGAGGCAGAGATATTCACAATCATCATACTAGAAGCAGGGATATATACAGAATTGGAAATCACAGGACGGTAGTCTACGAACACCTACCCTCACAGATTGGTGTTCGTATAATTAACAGACTCCCAGAATGTATTAAAAATGCTACAACGCCCAAGGCGTTTAAGAACCGTCTCAAGAAATGTTTGGCCAAACTGGCATTTTATAGTGTAGACGAGTTTTTTGCATATAATTGGGAAGCCACTGAATTTTAAATTGACACTGGAGGACATTTTGGAGGTATAATTGGCGAATGAATGGGAATTTGGGTGCGTGAAAAAATGTATGTTTGAAAGCGTTATTGTGATTGAATGGATGGCAAATTTTATTTAATTTATTAATGACTATTGCGATACAATTTTGTCAATTGTTAACAAGATGCAATAAAAAATATATTATTATTATTATTACTGTATAACATGAATAAGTAACTGGTCAGCTACTGTATTTTTGATTGAGCAGATACAGTAATTTTGTTGCTTACAGTCTGACCTTACGTTCAGTTTTTCAGTATCGTGTGAGCTGTATCGTGAGGTACACTAATTATAACAAGTTTATTTTTAGACTCGTGTATAAATTTAATTTATAATTTAACTTTATATTTAGTACATTTTGTTTATTTATCTTTCATTTTAGGTATTGTTAAATAACTCTGTATTTTGCAACTTATACATTATACCGTACAGAAATTGTATTACGTTGTTGTATTTATTATTGTTATCAGTTTTATTTTATGTTATATAACCTAACTTAATGATTGTTTAAACAGTTCTACAGTTTCAATACTTAGTAAAAAGCATTTAAGTACTTATTACAAAAAAAATAGCGTTTACATTGCACTTCCCTATTATCCGACATTTTCACTTATCCGACATCATCACGGTCCGTATACGTCGGTTAAGCGAGTTTGTACTATATATTGGTACTTGTGCGTTCCTCTTGTTTATGTCCCACTATACAAATTCAAACTTAATTCAACTAAATTTACATCTTGGACATGCATTAGGTTATAGTAATATAATCATTAATATAATTTAATGATAATTTAGACGAGATAAGCTAATCTAAATAATACAATTATTAGTGTTTTACAAGTTGTAAAAGTTAAAGTTATTTCTCTATATAACATAATTCAACAAAACTAAAACTTTTATAACCTAAGCTAGAGTTTAGTGGCGAGTTTTATGGTTCGTTTACTTTCATGAATGGTGCAGGATGTTTTTTTATGGCGGAATATGAATCTTTTATGTTACACATTAAAAATAGTTTTATCCCGTTTTGATAACGCTCAAATTTAGAAAATTTCGTAATACAATAGTTATATGTATGATTATATAAAAATCTAAATATCCCGTCATAGTATTAAAACAGTCATGGCAGTTATTAATTATTCAAAAGTGGTTTATTAATAACAACATTGAATTTCATTACAAAATAAGTCTACAAAAATAGTAGACAATGGAATTGCGATGGATTTTTTATTTTATACATTAACTTATATTTATTTCAAACTTTATAATCTCCTTTACTTGTTTACGCTTATTAAAAAATAATCGTCTAAACCTCGCTACATATAAAAAAGAGAATTGCAGCAAATGGAAATCTCTGGATATAATTAATGTCGTTTGTATGTTGGTATGTGTCCAGAATCGAGAAAATACTATTTAGGGTATGTGACAGAAAATATTTTAGTTAATTTTCGGTAAAGTACAGTCCTCAGATAATGATTTTCTTGTTTATATCAAATTACGTAATGTATCAATATTTGATTACTTTTGAAAATGGAAAAGTTCTGACCTGTTAGGATTATTTCAAGCGTCAGTGTTTGGGGAGAGAAAATATAAGGGATTTTTTAATTGATTCTCAGTGAAGAATTGAAGAAGTAAGTGTTGTAAGTTATACCCTTGATTATATTCACCTACAATAGATATTCCATATAATAGGAATATCTGTCCCTATAATGATGTTAGTTAGTGAGGCCCACAACCACAGTTGGTTTAAACTGCATTACATTTACATGGGACTACACTAGCGCTCCACAGTGGACCACGAAAACAGCTGATATTTTAAGTCTGAAAATTTAAAATTGGATTGGAAATATATTATTCTGTGTAAAACCAATGGTTTTACTTACTTGCCATACAACGTTGGAAATTTCACAAACGATGGTATTGAGAACATACATGTTTGTGTTTAATATGGTAAAAAATATGTCATAAATAATTCACTTATTACTATATCTTGTTAGGTTCCACTTACTATTAAATTTACTATTAGTAAAATTCACTCAGTCTTATAAACATGTTTATTTCTTTAGCTGGATCATCGAGGCAACGCACAGGTTCTGCGTACTACACCTCTGTCTCTTGTTTACTCTACTGCTTAATATTGTGCTCCCTTGTTGTAACCTCTTGTAAATGTAGCAACACATTTAGAAGATATTGATATAGAACCGAACAAGGACGATGAGGGCTATCAGCTGCTCTCTTATTGTATCCTCTCGTCCACTCTTCCACTGCTCTGTAACATAGCTTCTCCAAATAAAAAACGCAAAAGAGCCTATCTATTCCAAATCCCCTATTTTACAAGATATCCTACAACGTGCATGGTGAGTTAAAACTAAAAATCCTCCTCTTCAACTTTCTTAGCAAGTAATCTCAAACGACTTTTAACCAAAAAGCAACAGGACGTTTGCTTAGGATATGTTTGACACTCCGAACAAGGTTCTGGTATCAGACCCTATGGCCATCATCAGTGGAATTAACCTTCCTCGTAAGAAATGGACCATGTTTAGTGGTTTTCGCATGGTTTTGGGAAGATGAAACTAATAGAAATTAAGTGGGGAATGGCAAATTATTGTGGAGTCGAAGCTCAAACTATGGATCACATAGTCAGTTAGTGCCCATCGCGTTCTTTTTAGGAGTGATTAGCTGCTCTTCTTTCGATTGGAGTAGGAGGTATTGAATTGTTATTAAATCTGATTTTGACTCTGTAACGAGATGTCGTATTTAAACATTAAGACGCAAGTACTCTTACTTTGTTTTATTTAGACACAGTTAATGTTATGTTTTAATTTGTTTATAAGTCTAGTGGATGGCTTTAAAATCAATACGATATATATGTCTTCTATTCCCAGATGTTCTTTTAGAATTGAAATTGCGTATTCATTCATTAAATGGAATTGAGTACCGGTATATACTTAATATTTTAAAGCTAATTTTTTAAAGAAAATTCAATAATGTACTATTATTAGTTATGAAATGTGAGCAAAAAATTAATTTGATCAACTTCTCTGTTGTAACTTATTATTATTTTTATAAATATAAATTATATAGTTAATAATGAATACATATCCATACATGTTCAATTCATGCATATCCTACTAAATAATCAAATTGAGATGTTTGTTGTTTCAAAATGAGTTACAAATTCTGGACACTCCGTTTCATTGTATTTTATTCACTTTCAATTTATATAATATACCTTATTTTTTCTCTTACTTTATTTTGTTACACAACTCTGAAATTATGCTAGAGAACATAATTTTTGTAACAATATAAAATGATGTTACTGAGAGCTGAGGAGTTCCAGGTCACAGCACAGACCTAACAAGGGAATAATAAATTCACACCCTCTAAAATATATGTCCTGCTATTTCTAAGACGCTCGTTTTATTTTTTAGATTCATAACCTTAAATCTTATTTTAAATAATATGAAGTCAAACGTAAGAATTATATTTTTATAATAAATAAAAATAAATGATATCTTAGATTCACTATAATATCTTTACTTAGAGGGTTTTACTTCGAATTCTATAGTAGTCTAAGTAAATATGGAATAGGATTATCATACTGCGGCCAGCTCGTTTAATGAGTTAGTCTTATATTTAGGATATCTAAAAATAGACTAACTAAACAAATTATGGACAATAAATTAACTCACTAAAGACAAAATCAAATTGGCTAAAAGAAATGCAGGAAGAAATGAAATAACTTAATTCAACTATTGAAGACATAATAAAAAAGAAAAAGAAATGTAAGTACTGAAAGGCGATTCTAATAATATTTCAAACACAAGATAAAAAAAATAACTACAGCAGTAAAGGTATTTTTAGAAGCAGAGCTACAACGGGGCTACTAATAAAAGAAGGAATAAAATAAAAAAAGGAAGGGCATCAAAAGTCAATACTGGGGAAAGTCAAATAGCATCAAAGACAGTTTACAATACCAAAGTGGCCCTATGATACTTGGTAATAAATTGACCAAAGTGACTACTGTGGTAAAGGTAATTAAATAAAAAACCAAAACTAACTAAAATTTTGATTATATACATTATAATTCTAATATAATTAGAGTAATATTATGTGTGCATTAGGTGACATTAAAAACGCTTTAAGTAGTAGTAATTTACGCTTTATTTGTAAATTAAAAAACAAATTTAATTTATAAAACTTTAACATTTATTGTTGATCATAAATATGCATTTAAAATTAAAAAAAAAACAAACAGATTTTAACAGGTTTTTGTTAAAACTTAGGAAATTCAATTACACTAACCTAACTTTAGACTACAGTAATTTCATTGTCTGATATTATTAGACGCCATAAATTCGACTCATTATGAAAACCTATGAGTATGATGAGAAATATTCTCGTGAAAGTAATTAAAATATCCCGGAGATATCACTTTTTGATAAATAAGTAGATCCAGTACACTCTTTATGGACAGTGAACAATATCCAAATATAAACTATACATTTGCAAAGATACGCCTTTCTGCAACCTTTTCACAGTCACATCATGATGAAGGCAATATATAAATATATTAACTTAACTTTAAATATGGTATATCTTATTCAAATCAAATATAGTATTATTTAAAGTTATTTTTAACCTTTAACTTAAATGCTTACTTAGCTTACAACTTATTTTTATAATTTAAGTGAAACAACTTAAATTCTAACCTTTTCGCACTTGTTTGATGTAATATAAATGTTATGTTACTAAATGTGTTTATCCTTACAATAAACATACAAACGTTGGTACTTTGTTATGAAGGACAGCTTTATGGTTGTTTTTATGATTAGCTTTATAATCTTAAAAATGTACACTTAAATTAATTTTCTCTCAAGAGCTGTTTTCTTTTCCAGTCGCTTCGTGTTCATTTAGGCGTATAATTTTTTAAAGCTGAAAAATCACAAAGCTGAAAAAAAGTTACAAAGCCCATTAGTGTATCCTCTGGAAAACAAATTATACAACTAAATTGTGTTATTCTCTCCGCAGAGCCTTTCTTATATTTTTAACAACTGTCATATCCAACAGTTTTCTTTTTACTGATATATCTATCATAATGTAATTAACTTTATTCATTCAAAGTAATATATGACGGGTAAAACTGTTTGAACTTATTTAAAGTTGCTGAAATAACTTAATTTAGTCTGTTGAAATAGTAGTTTTAATGATATCTAATTACTATACAACTCATAATAGTTTGATCTTTTTACTTTAAAATAAAACATTTGGATTATTTTATGTGTAAATATATGATTGAAGAAGTATATTACTGTTCAAAGATAATTTTAATCCTAAATATAATTAACCACTTGAAATTGGCTTTTTACCTTGATAAACTTGATATTACCTTTTTTTTATTTTCAATTTACATGAAGCATATGAGCTATAAATACTTACTGAATACTTAAACGATTTGTTTGTAATGAATATGACACTATAAGTTGAAGTATAAATGAAACACAACCCTGGTTATTCGAGTGACTGGGCTATGTGGGAGGCCGGATATACGAGAGCTGATCGTTTGTTTGGCGGGTATTGTCATGAGTGACCACTAAATCTCGATCCACA
>JAQJVL010009812.1:0-14710 GCA_035578905.1 Stictocephala bisonia | reverse complement strand
CCCCCCCGAAAAAGTCAGGCAGTAATAACTCCGTAAACTGCCCCCCTCCCCCCACCCCTCCCCCCTAGGAAAGCGTTGTCAAATTACATTTACAGTATGTAATTTGACAAGGATTTCCGCTAACTATTAGATGACCTTGACCTAGAAAACTCTATATAGGAGGCATGCACTAACTAACGGACAGTTTGATGCCAGCACCCAGAGGTAACACACACGGAAACAGAAAATGAATACATATATGGTAATGATTATGTTTGAACTTAAATGTTCACAACCTAAGTGGAGTCTGGAGTCTGCACAAATCTCTTTTCGTATGATGCAAATAGCGCAAAGAGTTGAAAATTTGAAATTTAGTTTAAAGCCAACAAAAATAACGCGTGGAAGATTTGGTATTCATTTTATTGAATGTATATGGGCAAATCCTAATACAACAGTAGGCCCCTGTTGTTGTACTTGCAATGTTATAAAACGTTATCTACACGAGTTTACTCAATTATTTAAAATAATAGAACCTAGCGAGTGTGGAGAAGAAACATACAACAGACTCATGGAGAAGATAACTAACTCTAAACTTTAGTTTTGAGTAGTATAAAGAATTCATTCCTCCCCACCACTTTACATAAACCCCCACCCCAAAGTAGGCTATATATGTGGGTCATACATCTACAACTAGTAACTCTGATTTGACATCTCAAGTAAAGAGGTTAACATAGCTAAGAAAAGATGAACACCAATTTGAAAGTAGTTATGTTTGAACTGAGATGTTTAAGACCAAAGTCGATATCAATTGACGAAGAGAAACTATCAGAAATGGGGTAAATAGCTGACAAAGTGGAGGAACTGGAGTTGGATGAATTTTGCAAATGCCATGAACTTAAACTTTATGAAGAAAAGTTTATTAGACTTTTTGAAAGCTTGAAATGGGAACCCTGTGAAGAGCACACCTACAAGAGATTGCTTGACAGACTGCATGGGAAAGATCGCTACATATTGCCGGAGATTATAGACCTCACAGAAGAACCAGAGGTAAACTGAACGAGAGTAGTCAACACTGCGGTTTAGTTTTAAGATTTACTTTTGTAAAATACTTATTTGTAAATAAAGTTGGAAAAAAGAAAAAAAGAAAAAAAAGAAAAAAGAGAGAGAAAAAACTTCTTGCACAGCACAATTTCTGGAAATAGAAAGTTGTTCTGTGCAAGAAGTTTTTTTAAAAACACTCCTCGTGACCTTGAAATCTGTGACGTAATACAAAAGTGCGGGAGCTGAAGTCATCAACGGAAGTGTCATGTGATGACGTCACATGACGTCATGATGACGTCATCACATGACGTCATGATTACGTCATCACATGACGTCATGCTGACGTCATCACATTACGTCATGCTGACGTCAGGTGATTGAGCCACTTTCCACTACTCCCTGACGGTTTATATTTTGCCTGATATACCACATCTTCCTTGGCCAGGTCTTAAATATAGATGTTCCATGACAGTGTACTTTTTGCCTGATATACCACATCTTCCTTGGCCTTGTCTTAAATATAGATATCCCATGACGGTTTATATTTTGCCTGATATACCACATCTTCCTTGGCCTTGTCTTACATATAGATGTTCCATGAGGGTGTACTTTTTGCCTGATATACCGCATCTGCCTTGGCCTTGTCTTATTTATAGCTGTACCATAACAATTTGTACTGAACGGACGGCCCAGAAAGCCAAGCACCTAATTTTAACGTAAATTACTAATTATTGATGTGTATATAGACCATAGGGACATTTTAGGTTTGGTTACATAAGTAGAATGTTTTTTTGGGGCAAAAACACAAATAATAATGTTGCAAACATAATTATATATTCAAATTTAGCATAAAAAATATCGAAAAATAATTAATTTTAAAAGATTGAGTTTTTTACTATTATATAAAAACCGAGTTTTTACATTTTTTTGGAAAAGTTTTTCACGGTTTAAATGCACCACTGAATGGATATAAACTAATATTTTACCACTTTTCCCTCAACAAATCTTATTTTCAGAAGCGTTTCGAAAGTGCATGATTAACCAATTTTCTTTAGATAATTTGTTTCTAATTTCAACATTTTGAAATTTCTCTTCATTTGTATTTGAAGCTTAAAATTTGCACACAGAAATCAAACTCTACTATTCCATAAGTAGTAGGGTTATGGCGGTTGACAAACGTCCCATGAGGAGTTTTCGTCCCATGAGCAGGTCGGGGGTGGGGGAAGGTCACGTGACCTTAATCGATTTTTAATGGGCTGTGATTTGATTTTGATTGACTTCGATTTGATTTTGATTGATTTTGATTGATTTTTAATGGGCTTTGATTTGATTTTGATTGACCTTAATCGATTTTTAGTGGGCTTTGATTTGATTTTGATTGACCTTAATCGATTTTTAGTGGGCTTTGATTTGATTTTGATTGACTTTGATTTGATTTTGATTGATTGACTTTGATTTGATTTTGATTGATTTTGATGGCGGCGGCCACCTGCCGGATCCAAACGTTATTGATTGTTTCGGAGAGTGGGGAAGCCACCTGCCGGATCCAAACGTTATTGATTGTTTCGGAGAATATGTTCGGGGTGTTCCGGAGATTGTCGGGAACCTTCATTCCCTTGTTATACTATATAAAATACACTATTAGCCTTGTTATACTATATAAAATGCATTATTTTCTCTTATACTCTATAGTAAATCTATACTCTGATTGGTCCATTTTTGTGACGTCATTCAAGATGGCGGTGCCCATGTTTCCCGCCAAATTTTCTAACCTCACTTTTCCTAACCTCACATTTCCCTCCAAATTCCCTTGTTATACTATATAAAATACACTATTAGCCTTGTTATACTATATAAAATGCATTATTTTCTCTATAGTAAATCTATACTCTATGGGACAGATTTTGACGCACATTCCTTTTCCCGCTGCGGAAAGTGAATGAGTCTCTGACGCTAAAGCCGACCTTCTTCTTCCATTTACTACCTCCTGCACTCTTGTGCTCTCATCCATCTTCTTACGGAATCCCCTCTGGTTATTTTTTGTTTTTATGTTTTTATGTTTTTCTGTTTTCCTGTTTTTCTGTTTTTCTGTTTTCCTGTTTTTCTGTTTTTATGTTTTTCTGTTTTTCTGTTTTCCTGTTTTTCTGGTTTCCTGTTTTCCTGTTTTCCTGTTTTCCTGTTTTCCTGTTTTCCTGTTTTCCTGTTTCCTGTTTTCCTGTTTTCCTGTTTTCCTGTTTTCCTGTTTTCCTGTTTTCCTGTTTTCCTGTTTTCCTGTTTTCCTGTTTTCCTGTTTTCCTGTTTTTCTGTTTTCATGTTTTTCTGTTTTTCTGTTTTCCTGTTTTTCTGTTTTCCTGTTAGTAGATAATATATGGGCGAATCATCCTCACTTTTCTGCCCTCTGATTGGTTGAGAGCGGTCACGTGACCAGATCAAAGATGATAGCCTTTCCCTTCTTATACTATATAAAATACACTCTTAACCTAACCTTTCCTCCGTTATACTATATAAAATGTAAAAAGATGGTGGTCTTTTATACATGTACTTCCGGCGACTGTCGGCTACCTTCGTATGCTCTTCACACGTCGGCTACCGGTCTGGTGCACACCTAAATGCTACGCTCTGATTGGTTGCCTCCCTCACACGTAATCTTTCTCACACGTACTGTTAGCCTACCTATTTAAATTAATTTTGAATTTAATTGTTCTGAATGTTTAATAAATACACTGTTAACATGCGCTCTTACCAATACACCTTTTAATTAATTATATGTTTAAAAAACGAAGACGCTACCCGCAATACAGTTTTGAAATGCGGAACTTGCCTACTAAAACATGAAGGTGCTACTTGCAATACACGTTTTTAATTAATTATTTATACAATAATGAAGGGGCAATTCTTTTTATATTATCTGTTTATAATTTGACATTCACTGTTAGTCTACCTATTTAGATTAACTTTTTATTTAATTTTTCTCAATATTTTGTTTAATACACTGTTAACATGCGCTCTTACCTTCATGTACTCATCTACGGCTTCCCTTAACATACATCGTTACCTACCTATACTTCCGTTAAAAATACCTAATCATTAGGTAACCTCAAATCCCTACTTAACACTCTAGACAACCCGCAATACACGTTTTATTTAAAAATTAAGGAACAGATATAATAAGTGATGACGTCAGCTCCCGCACTTTAGTATTACGTCACAGATTTCAAGGTCACGAGGAGTGTTTTTAAAAAAAAACTTCTTGCACAGAACAATTTCTATTTCCAGAAATTGTTCTGTGCAAGAAGTTTTTCTCTCTCTTTTTTTTCTTTTTGTCTTTTTTCCAACTTTATTTACAAATAAATATTTTACAAATACATATGTTACAAAAGTAAATCTTAAAACTAAACCGCAGTGTTGACTACTCTCGTTCAGTTTATCTCTGTTTCTTCAGTTAACGGAGCTGTGAGATCTACTACTGGATATTCCATCTCCGGTAATGTGTTGTCATCCTCTCCATACAGCATATCAAGCATATCACTTTTTATTGGAGTGCAATCGGCATTTGTTATTTTTATTGTGGAAGTTTTAAGTCATTTAGTTGCACGAATTAAAAAAAAAACAACATTGTGTCCGAGTGGTTCCGCATCCGACTCCTAACCGTACTGACTGAACATGTGACCATCTCCCGTCGATTTGACACTTCCAGTTCCGATCTCCTTACCGTTCTGACCGTACATAAAACCCACCTAGCCACCCATGTTATAGTAATGTACCATTTGACTCCCAGAGTCTGACTTTAAGTGGATCGACCCTCAAGAAATCGATAAATTAAATATTAGAGAAATACCAGATAATGCGGAAATGGGATATATTTGTTGAGTCGGGTACGCTAACCACTGGACCACGCAGGGTTGATAGCTTTTTGTCTAATTTGTTTAATATATATTTATGTTTTGGGAAATTGCTGCTGGGGGCGCTGTGATCACGTCAGCCACATAGAGTATATATGAGTAGAGTAACAACGCGCATGCGCAGCAGACGACGCGTGCATCATATGCTAAGAGCGTACGAAGGTAGCCGACGGTCGCCGGAAGTACCCGAAGGGACAACTTCCAACTGAGGAATTGTTACAAAAGCACGTACCAAACTGTACTCCTGGGGAAATCTGTAGATCAACATACATACCAACACCTAAAAGTCTTGCTCATCCTAGCAAAGGAGTTGTAAATATTAAGAATAAAGATCAAAAATGTACTTTCTTGTGATATTTGGATGAACGTGGTAAAATCTTGGAAAGGTCAGATATCAAGCAGTAGTGTGTATTCTCTTCTTCATTCAATATCAACAAGTTAACGTGTTTGCGATTTTTCAGTGTAGTCCCTCTTATCACATGTATTTCCTCATCTTCATACCCAAAAACATTTATAGACAGAGATGGATTATTTTCTTCAAAAAGATCTAAATCTGTAATCTTAACTGGGTATTCAATGCCTGACATGTTGATTTCCTGTTCAAAATGATTGTAGTACTGCACTCTGTAATGTTTACTCCTGTCATGTCCGTGTAGTGCGCACAAAACAGACCAGAGAAAACATTTATTGTCCGTGTTTTTAATATTAATTATTCCTTTAGTAACTGCCAAACTTTTAGGGGTGGGTATGTAAGAAGCTGCTACAAGGGGTTGGTATTTTACTATACATAAGTCTATCTGTTCAACATTGTTTAGTTGCCAACCACTTCCGTCTCTGATATACTCCGTCATACTTTCCAGTATCTTGTCAAGGGCTTCCATAAAAACAGTTAAATAAAGACTAAGATTTTTTTCTAAGTACTGTATATAAGTAATCTTGTGGAAAACCGTAAAGAGAACGGTAGTTTGATGAAAAGTACTACGTTAACCAAGTAAATTCTCTACTACTAATGGAAAAGTCTTGTTTGTACAGTATGTGGTCATTTTTGTATACTAAGTAGATGTTCTATCAAGTATTTTGTGCTGATTAGGTGGGTGTTTTATCAAGGGACAGTGTGTTTTGTAAAAGGTCTTCCTATTAATTAAGTCATGTTTACAGAGTATGTGGTAGGTCTATCATGAGTTATGTATGTTAGATAGGTGGTCGTAAAAAGTCTTACGTCTTAAGAAAATTGGGACTGTGACACCTACTCGTTACGTCTATCAACAGGACTGTGTAATGAGTAAGTGGACCGTCTAAAGTATATAAAAAGGCTAGGTGTGTGAAATATCAAGATTCATGTTAGTTTGGTACATAGGTACTCCACATGTTTTACGTAAATGGATGGTCAATCAAGAGTCTTGTGTGTTTAGTATGTGAGTGGCTAAACATAGGTATTGTATGTACGGTGTGTGGTACGTATATTGGGTAGATAGGGGTATATCAATAGGAATGTTTTTATGGTAGTATGATGGAATATTTAGTCATGTCTGCACAGTGTGTAGTTTGTTTATCGTAATTTTTTGATTGTTTGGTAGGTGGCCCTTCAAAAGTCTTATGCTTTGGGAAGGTGGAGTGAGTGTCGACAGTTCTGTTTGATGAATGGGTGTGTGATCAAACAAGTGTTTTGTGTGTATTGAGTAAATGAGTGGATAATCAAACTTCTTCTATGTAGAGTGTACGGTCAGTCTTGTATGTTAATCTAACAAAAGTGTCCATATTATAACAGAATTGACTTTACAAATTGTTTTTAAAGGTTAACGGTAAAAGAGTTTGCTCAAAACTAACTTACTCACTTGGTGTAGGAGTTACCGTAATGATGAAGAAGGTTCGCCCAGTACGAGGTGTCTACATTGCACTACGGTCGATCTTTACTTGGCGAAGCCGTTCAATGGTATACCAACTTGCTTACATGTTTTTTTTTTTTTTTTAACTTGCATAGACATTTATTTGGATATCAAGGAAGTCATTAGGACTTGTCATTAGATGATGTTGTCATCTAGGACCCAATACTACCCTGTCCTATAACCCTTCCGGAGGCATTCACTCTGAGTTGATCGCAATCACACTCCTCATTTAACCACCATCTAACTCATATCATAAGGTCTAACAGCTATATTCCACTTCTCATGGTCAGCCTGTAGCACCTTCATTCACACAAGTCCGTACCATTACAGTAAGTCAGGGCACAGTCACCATATGGGTGACCACGCACGTAACGGATTATAGCACCCGGACTTAATCATCTCACACCAAGAGCTATGGTACAGAAGTAGTGTATGATAGTGGTCAAAGCTTGATTCCAACAAAATGAATGCTTTTTAATTTACATTTTTTATGTAGTTGGAAGTATATAAACTTTATATTAAAGCAAGCTGATGTTTCGCCTTTGTGACACAGGCATTTGGCAAGCCACATCCTGTAACAGCGTGGTAGTGCTCAAAGTATTACTTGTAGACTTTGTATATACGTACATTGAAACTGTTAAAAGACCCAGTTTTTTTTACATTTTTAAATGTACACAAAGTAGTATTTAACCAAACGGATGAGTTATATACAAATCTTCATATATACAATGAAACTGTCCAATATTACATTTTCAAAGTGTTGCTGTGGTAAATATTTTAGACAAAAGGACTTTATGTGGCTAGAACATGATATTAGTCAAGGATGGCATGCTCAACCACGTAACGAATTCGAATGTCAATGGTACGAAGAGGACATGAAGTTTATGCGTGAAGAAAACCCGATAATTAGGCAGCATTGGGAGTCGATAAATTCTGAACAGAAATATCTCCAGGCATACCTCGACACTGTGGATTGGATGGACTTAAAGAATTTTGTACGTGGAATCCATTACAACAGGGAATGTCGTAAGAGAAAACTTGCAGATGTAGAAATGGAAAAGCACATAGCGCGAGAAAAGAGACTGCGGGAAAAATTTCATACTTTGGTTTCCTTCGCCTTTTATGAAAAATATAAACAACTGACTTAAGGGAGCACAAACGTGCAGGAGGTAGCAAATAGAAGAAGGTCGGCTACCACTTTCCGCAGCGGGGAGGGGCTGTGGAATCCATTAAAAACCAATAAATATTTTGGTTTACAAAAATCTTAATCGGTTATGAATTGGACACAATTCAATCCAGTTATGAATGTGAGAGAAACCATCGCCAAAGAGCTACACGCTCCAGCCAGAAGAAAATTTCCCACCAGACCTGTAAACCCGGGTGTTATTAACCCACGTTGATTTAACCCAGATTTTATTAACCCACGTTGTGTTAACCCGGATTTTGCTAACCCATGTTGATTTAACCCGGGCTTTAATAACCCACGTAAGGTTAACCCAGATTCACCTGCATTGCTATAACCCGAGTTAGCCCAACCCAGACTATAAATAGAGTTGTTTATGGAAGGGAGTAGGAAAAAGAATAAATTGCTTCCCCCCACCACACCCCACCACACACCTAGTTGAGGGTATATATATATATATATATATATATATATATATATATATATATATATATGTAGGAGTTGTACACATACACCTAGTCACTCTGATTTGAAGACTCGCACAGAAAACACCATTACAATGAACACAGACTTGAGAATAATTATGTTTCAAATTAGATTGTTAAGACCAGTATGGTGTTCCAGTGATGAGGAGAAACTTTCAGAAATGAGTCAAATTGCAGAAAAAGTGGAGGAATTAAAATTTAAAAAGGAATTTACAGAGACAGTTGAAAAAAGCTTTGGAGTACATTTTACTGAATGTATATTTGTCAAACAAATTTGGAGAAACCATCCGAATGTCATTGTTCCGAAATCAAGCTTTCTGAAGAAAGATTTATAAGACTTTTTAAAAGCTTGTTTTGGAAACCTAGTGAACGGGACACTTACAACAGACTGCTTGATATGCTGTATGGAGAGGATGACAACACATTACCGGAGATGGAATATCCAGTAGTAGATCTCACAGCTCCGTTAACTGAAGAAACAGAGATAAACTGAACGAGAGTAGTCAACACTGCGGTTTAGTTTTAAGATTTACTTTTGTAACATATGTATTTGTAAAATATTTATTTGTAAATAAAGTTGGAAAAAAGAAAAAAAGAGAGAGAAAAAAGAGACAGGAAAAACTTCTTGCACAGAACAATTTCTGGAAATAGAAATTGTTCTGTGCAAGAAGTTTTTTTTTTAAAAACACTCCTCGTGACCTTGAAATCTGTGACGTAATACTAAAGTGCGGGAGCTGACGTCATCACCTATTATATCTGTTCCTTAATTTTTAAATAAAACGTGTATTGCGGGTTGTCTAGAGTGTTAAGTAGGGATTTGAGGTTACCTAATGATTAGGTATTTTTAACGGAAGTATAGGTAGGTAACGATGTATGTTAAAGGAAGCCGTAGATGAGTACATGAAGGTAAGAGCGCATGTTAACAGTGTATTAAACAAAATATTGAGAAAAATTAAATAAAAAGTTAATCTAAATAGGTAGACTAACAGTGAATGTCAAATTATAAACAGATAATATAAAAAGAATTGCCCCTTCATTATTGTATAAATAATTAATTAAAAACGTGTATTGCAAGTAGCGCCTTCATGTTTTAGTAGGCAAGTTCCGCATTTCAAAACTGTATTGCGGGTAGCGTCTTCGTTTTTTAAACATATAATTAATTAAAAGGTGTATTGGTAAGAGCGCATGTTAACAGTGTATTTATTAAACATTCAGAACAATTAAATTCAAAATTAATTTAAATAGGTAGGCTAACAGTACGTGTGAGAAAGATTACGTGTGAGGGAGGCAACCAATCAGAGCGTAGCATTTGGGTGTGCGCCAGACCGGTAGCCGACGGGTGAAGAGCATACGAAGGTAGCCGACAGTCGCCGGAAGTACATGTATAAAAGACCACCATCTTTTTACATTTTATATAGTATAACGGAGGAAAGGTTAGGTTAGGAGTGTATTTTATATAGTATAAGAAGGGAAAGGCTGTCATCTTTGATCTGGTCACGAGACCGCTCTCGACCAATCAGAGGGCAGAAAAGTGAGGATGATTCGCCCATATATTATCTACTAACAGGAAAACAGAAAAACAGGAAAACAGAAAAACAGAAAAACAGAAAAACATGAAAACAGAAAAACAGGAAAACAGGAAAACAGAAAAACAGAAAAACAGGAAAACAGAAAAACAGAAAAACAGGAAAACAGAAAAACAGAAAAACAGGAAAACAGAAAAACATAAAAACATAAAAACAAAAAATAACCAGAGGGGATTCCATAAGAAGATGGATGAGAGCACAAGAGTGCAGGAGATAGTAAATGGAAGAAGAAGGTCGGCTTTAGCGTCAGAGACGCATTTACTTTCCGCAGCGGGAAAAGGAATGCGCGTCAAAGTCTGTCCCATAGAGTATAAATTTACTATAGAGAAAATAATGCATTTTATATAGTATAACAAGGCTAATAGTGTATTTTATATAGTATAACAAGGGAATTTGGAGGGAAATGTGAGGTTAGGAAAAGTGAGGTTAGAAAATTTGGCGGGAAACATGGGCGCCGCCATCTTGGATGACGTCACAAAAAATGGACCAATCAGAGTATAGATTTACTATAGAGTATAAGAGAAAATAATGCATTTTATATAGTATAACAAGGCTAATAGTGTATTTTATATAGTATAACAAGGGAATGAAGGTTCCCGACAATCTCCGGAACACCCCGTACATATTCTCCGAAACAATCAATAACGTTTGGATCCGGCAGGTGGCTTCCCCACTCTCCGAAACAATCAATAACGTTTGGATCTGGCAGGTGGCCGCCGCCATCAAAATCAATCAAAATCAAATCAAAGTCAATCAAAATCAAATCAAAGTCAATCAAAATCAAATCAAAGCCCACTAAAAATCGATTAAGGTCAATCAAAATCAAATCAAAGCCCACTAAAAATCGATTAAGGTCAATCAAAATCAAATCAAAGCCCATTAAAAATCAATCAAAATCAAATCGAAGTCAATCAAAATCAAATCACAGCCCATTAAAAATCGATTAAGGTCACGTGACCTTCCCCCACCCCCGACCTGCTCATGGGACGAAAACTCCTCATGGGACGTTTGTAAACCGCCATAACCCTACTACTTCCATAGATGATCTAATCAACCCAAAGAACGTAAAAACACATCTTTATTTTCTTACAGTAGAACATTTTTCAAGAAAAATCTTCATTATAACGCTTTACGTTTTTCTATTGCCCTTCCAGATAAAATAAACAGGAAACGTGTTATTCCAGCGTTCAGTATTGTATTTATTTGGTTTCCTTGTTTAGTTTTAGTAATTTTAACGTTGATACATTAATTTCCTTAATTATTTGTGTTACTTTGTATGTTAATTGAATAGTTTATGCAAAATGCAGTTTTCTGTCTACAAAAGAAAGAATTTTTCATGTGATTTGCTTGTGCGCCGAATTCATATTGGACATTTTAAAATTGTTTTAGTGGAATTAGTGCTGACAATTACTAATTTAGAATAATTATTTTGTACACGTGAGTAGTAGGGATTTGCCGTTCCTGGCCCAGTATTATCCACCCTAAATTTTAGATTAATAATTTCACAGTTTGTTCGGATTGATAATTTCACAGTTTGCTCGGATTGATAATGTTTCATGGTTGATAATTTTGTGTTTGCCGTTCCTGACACAGTGCTAGGCGTGAATTTTGATGGGGAAAAAATATGAGTGTTGAATGTTCTAGTTTTACACGTGGGGTTGAGTTTTGTCTACCGTAATTTCTGTAGGTGTAGATAGTAGTTTAGAAACAGTGGTTGAAGCACAACCTTGAACTTTGTACTGTTGTTGTTTACAAATTTATCACCACGTGATAACCACGTGTTGACTCCAGAGGTCAAGTTTACTATTGTTTACTACTGATAATCAGAAAGGTCGTTGACCTTTCATTGATAATCACCACGTGTTAACCTTGAAGGTCAAGTTTACTACGAGCACGTGGACCCCCCGCGACGTTGTCCTAGGTCAGTGATGTTTTGGTGTGACGTCACGCCGTTTTCGCGCTCTTTCTTCTGACGTTACGCCGTATTTATTAAATTAATTGTATTTTATTTATTTAATGCTGGCAAAAATTGTCGAAGACCGGTGCCGGGATCGATCCTAGAACCTTCCGTTTGTGAGACGGAGTCGATACCACTGCGGCACAGTGACACACCCGAGAGGGTAACGTAAGTAGCGGCAGAAGAACGCGTGGCTCCACCGCGAGCCAGATGCATTTATACTATATGAAATGTATATTTCTTTTCCCAATAATTCGTATTTAATATAGTATTGCTTTGTTCTGACTATTTAAATCGAAAAAAAATCTATTTCTCTTTATACTATATAAAATGTACAAACTGTTTTTTCGCAGTGTTACCAACTCGCACGATGAATTGCAATATACTATATAAAATATATGTCAATGCTACCAACTCACACGATTTATTACATTATACCATAATAAATACATATACGATTTTTGTTTTCCTCTCTTTTTGTTATACTATATTACATACAAACGCGTTTTATGTGTTACAGTAATATTATTTTAATTCGTTATCCTTTTATATCCTTTTCGGTCACGAATAAATACGTTAAAACGGTCGTCAAGTATTAGAAGAACAGAACTTGGTAAGATCTCTGAACTCGGCCGTTGGCGTGCTGTCATATCGCTTGACCCTAGTGTCAGGCGGCTCGCGCTTGCATTATACTATAGTAAATACGTATATGATTTTTTTGTTCTAGCTTTGCTCAGACCGAGTTGTTAGTCTTTCGTTATACTTAAACCATGGCACGCCGTGCTCCTGCTCAGGGTCAATCAAATCAAGATCAAAACAACAGTCGACGTCCGATAACCGATCCAACAATATCAGCTTATCAAACATTTTACGAGAGAATATTTAGAGAAGGAAGAAAACCTGAACAAAGCAAATTTATTTCTTCTAGTACGTGGACAACGGGTGACACTAGATGGTATAGGAATCAAACTCATGTCGGACATGGAGGTGAACATGTGCAAGATCCAAAAGTATCATCAACAACATTGCCGTCATCGTCAACAACAAGAAACAGAACGTCTGAATTATTAGAATATTGGTCAAGACGTTTGGCGGGAGATACTTAAAGATATGCTACAGTTGTCAGACTTCAAGTCCTTGAAAGAGTATATACATTATAGTAGTCGTCTAATATGTGGTCAGACACGTGTTCAATTGACGTCATTTTACTGGTATAAATACATTAAAATTTCAAGGCTGAATCAGTATTCATGAGTTGTTTGTGTACAAATGATGATAAAGAAGAGAAGATCTCGGTTTGTCAGAAAAAAGCGGAATACGTATTTAGAAGATCATATACGAACATTACCATTAGAATTAAAATATAATATTTTAGTAAATTTACCGTTTCACAAAGTGCGTTTCATTGAAAATGTGAAGTGGTATCCTTCTAAAAAAACATGGAAAGATGCATACTATGCATACTACTGTGATTTTACATGGAAAGAAATGTGGAATTCTATGTTAAATGAAATGAGACATGTTTATGGATTTAACACAATTGCTGAAGAATATTGGAAACGAAGAAAGAATAGTGATAATAAACCTGATAGTTTTGACGCAATTGATGAAGAATTTTGGAAACGATTTATAAACTATATATAGTAATTGGATTGTGTATAACGAATCAGTTCTTTAATTGAATTTGACCGTTAAGGTGTTGTCACATATAATCCGCAGGTATGGAGTATGCTTATAGTAAGACTTTGATATTAACTAATAATTTAAAAGTAATACTCAGTAATTGGCAAACAAATACAAATATTTTTATTGTAAAAAAGAATAGTGATAATAAACCTGATAGTTTTGTTCATTTTAATTATGATGATTGGACAGAATTCAAAAAAGGATTTAACGCAATTGATAAAGAATTTTGGAAACGATTTAAGTATCAATATTCTACTTAATTGTAACAGACAATAATTCAGTATAAAAGTGAACTCAGTCTTATCTTAGACACCGTCACGACAACATGGAAACTCACAAGATCTATTCACATGATGATGATGGAAATCTTCAATGCGAAACTTTATTTATAATAATAGGAAATAAATTACGTGCTTTAGTCAGAAACAATTCTGATAAGACATATGTTATGATACAAAGTGAACGTGAAGTAATAAAATTGGATTCGGACCAATGGTTGCAATTGATAAGGTGCCTGCCAACGATAAATAACGAGTTTAATTCTAGATTCAACAGTAAGGCTAAAGATGACGTTATGAAAAATGAAGATGAGTTTACCTCAGAAGCTTCCATTCAATCTTAAATTAGAGTTGTTATTCGATCTTCCTTTGGAGACTGTCAGTTGTATTGAGTGCGAATATTTTTGGTTTTTATATTGTAAGAAGGAAAGTGTTAATAAAGAAGACTTTCTACCATTTATTTCATGGAAGGATACTTATATGAAATACTATAGTGATAAATTATTATTCGTTAACCTTGGATACAGACTGCAACTTTTGAAACAATGAAGAAAGTTCAATTTTCTGATACTGTAAAAGTTTATAATTTACCCGAAGAGGATCGAAGACCTGACATTAGACGGCTTATTGATATGTTTCGTGCTAATGAAAAATTGAAACTTCTTAATATGAAAACTGAAAAATCAGACAGAATTATTTTAGTTAAAAGAATTTTTGATAAAAATTT